>JANBXA010000726.1:14842500-14902500 GCA_030556225.1 Cricetiscus sungorus
GGCTGGGGGATGGTGGGAGTGATAGGGGAGGAGTGGTGGGTGAGGGAACTGGGATTCACAGGTAAAACAAGTTTGTTTCTAATTTAAATAAAAAAATATTACCATAAAAAGAATTATTTGTTCTGAGCTTCAAAGCCCTAATAAAAACAAACCAACCAACCAACCCTACTTGTTTCCTGTTGAGGCATAAGAATATAAAGAACACTGCTCAATATTCAACCCCATTGCATATGGTTTCTCTTATGGGAAAAAGAATGTAAAATGAAGGATTTTTCTAACTTGTAAAATGCCAGAAAGGGTCAAATGCCTAATATATATTTATTCATTAAAAGAGACTTCTTTGGGCAATGTGGCTCAAAAGGCTTTCCAAGGGATTAAGAACCACTCTGGAGTACTGTGGGCATGCCTAGCTGGATCCTCTACCCTCAGCTTAAAAACAGTCACTCTGAACCACGCCAAGCCAAGCAATTAAAATGAACACTCTCTGTTTTGAATTCAAATTCCAAACCTGGCCTGAAAAGAGCCTATTTTCTAACAGTCACCCCAGGAAATACAGCCCTGGAAATACAGTTCCAGGACAGCCAGGGATACACAGAGAAACCCTGTCTTGAAAAAAAAAGTGCAGACTCAAAGACATTATAAAAGTCTTGTCAAAGAAGAGGGAGAAAAACACATTACTAATAATATAATGAATTCACCCCAAGCTGATAGCTGTTTTCTGGTTCAGGCAAAAAATATGATATGTATACCATGTATAACAAGTTCTTTTTTTATTTAATATATCTCCCAAGTTAAACTGTTAAAATGTAAGACCAAAGCATAATTTCCTAATTAGTATCTATTTTATTAAATCACAACATCAATTTCTAGTAACAGCATTAATAAATCTTTAAACACTCAATCTGAATTGAAATTTTATACATTTCTGTTTAAATGCTCAAAGTAACCAGATCACTTTGGAACTAAAAGTGTATGTATTGTTTTGATAAATGTGAAATGGCCTTTAATAGTACAATAAGTTTACATATACACAGAAAG
The DNA here is from genome assembly GCA_030556225.1 of Cricetiscus sungorus. NCBI lineage: Eukaryota > Metazoa > Chordata > Mammalia > Rodentia > Cricetidae > Cricetiscus > Cricetiscus sungorus. The sequence goes on from JANBXA010000726.1 coordinate 14,843,539, forward strand.
TTACACCATTGTAAGTGTGTGCTGTGGAACACTCTAGGAAGATTCTGGGAAGAGGAACACAGAGAATGAATCTCGAGTGACACACCATATAGCAGTCAAGGAAGCAACAAACCCAGGCATCACTGGTAAGCCAAAACCATGTGGAGATATACAGATTAATAGAAATGGATTAATAGTTAAGAGAGAAATGGCCAACAAAAAACCTGAGCCATTGACCAAACAGTTTTTAATTAATATAAGCCTCTATGTGTTTATTGGGAACTAATGGCAGCATGGGACTAGGAGGGACAGAAACTTCAGCCTACAACTAGCAGTATGATTTATTTAACCATTTGGCCATTGCTAGACTTTAAAAGTTTCTTCTAAAGCCTGGTAATAAAGTTCAGTAACAGCACTTGCCTAGTATACAAAAGGCCCTGTTTTTTTTATTCCTATATGACAAAAATAAAAACACAAACTGGACTTTTAAACCTGCTCCTAATATTTGTTTCTACAGAAGCATGGGAGAATATCTTTGTGACTTCTATATATTTTGGTCTATTCCTTTGTGCTATTCTCATGGAAACAGAGTATTACTGTATCTACAATTCTTTTTATGTGCTGATCAAGTGCTTCCACAACAGCCTCCATTTCTGGAGATAAATATGGCAATGTTGCTCACTAAATTTTAAAAGGTTATAGCCATTGACCTAGAAATTTTACTTTAAAACATATCTTCGGGGTCAACAAGATAGCTCAATGGTTAAAGGCACTTGCTGTTAAGCCTGATGACCTGAGTTTAATTCCTGGAACCCACATGGTAGAAGGAGAGACTTGGCTCCTACCAACCAGAAACATAAACAAGTTCCAAAATAAATTTTATTAATCTTATAGGGCTGGTTTAATCTGTTAATTGCCAAACAATTCTCTCAGAAGGCATTCACTCTATACAAAATTGCCTTATAGAATATAAACAACAATAATTAAACCAAGGGAATGCAATACAAATAGAGTATACTTTACTTCCTTTGATACGCATCAAAGGTGAATGCAAGATGACTGCCAATATACCACTGATTACCTCGGTGCAGTAACATCCCATGGCTGAGCAACACAACTGCTTTCCCTGTCATTTGGGGGCAGGAACTCGTTGGCTAAACTCCATCAAGATACATCTACAGCTACCAGCTCCCCTGTTATAATGATAACTCCTGTTCAGGCTGCAGCACAGATGGCACAAATTAGCTTAACAATTCAGAAAGGTACTAGCTATGTATGATCCTTAAGAGAATAAGAAAGAAATCATTTAAATTGTTTTTTAGAAGGTTTCATTTACTCCAACAACCCAGTTTGAGAAAGACTGAAATAGGAGAAGTGTGGCCCTTTGTGAGAACATATGTCTTCATCGCCAAAGCTCAAATGTTTCTTAACACTGTTCATATGCTAAAGTTACAAGAAATGGTTTACTTTATTGATGGAAAATGTAAGGCTTGCTGAACAACAATTTAAGATAGTACCAGAACAGAAGAAAGATTTTTTGGGACTCAACTCATTAGAGCAAAAAGAAAGGAATGCTTATTGGTAGATGATTAAAGAGTAAAATGATTGTCTGGGATAATCACTTAGGACTGGGGGTCTCATGTGTATTTATATACAAGAAGCTTTAATGATCTTTGTCAATTCATGTTTCTGAAATACATAAATTACATTACACTATGCATCTATTCCTCCTTTTATATAATGTACAACTTCTACTTTGCACTGATCATCATTGAAGGTACTCACATTTAACATCAGCATCAATATTAGTTATAGCCATTAGGTATCATTTTTAAATTCTGTTATTAAAAAAACTCTGCCAATAGACACAGCAGGGAATGAAGCAACACTTACACATAGGGCATTCACAAAAAAGGATTTGAACTTTAAAATATTGAAAAGGTCAGTGCTATGTCTCTGAAAGGGTAATTTCCTAATGTGCAGTAAGTCAACACTGGTACAGGGTTCATGACTCTGTTATAGTTAACAAAGTAGAAGTTGAGGAAAGAAATTAAAGTAGAGAGAAAATGTGAAGGGCTTCTTCCTGCTCACGACAAGTTTTAGTATAAGGTGAAGATGTTTGCCTACGGGATTATATATGTCCTTAGTTAAGAGTGAGTTCCTCAATTTATGAACTCTAGACTCACAACTGTGGAGAATCCAGGGGACCAAACTAGGCCCTCTGTATGTGGGAGATAGCTGTGAAGCTTGGACTAGCTGAGGGACCCGTGGTAATAGGACCCCAATACAAACTTGGACATATGAGCTAGCCCATTCCTTGTGGTAGATGCCATGCTCATCCTTTATGCATGGGAGAGGGGCTTGACCTGCCACACCCTACTGTGCCAGACTTTGTTAACTCCTCATGGGAGCCCTTATCTGTGAGGAGAAATGGACTGGGGTGGGCTGGGAGGACGGGAGGAGAGGTGGGAGGAAGAACTGTGGTTGGAATGTAAAACGAAATTTAAAAGAATTATAAAAAAGAGTGAGTTCCTCAGGGATGCAGAACATCTTCCACTTGCAAATACCTTGTAACAACACATATAGCAATTTCTATCATTAGATCAAAGGCATTATTCAGTCAAGAATTATCAATAAGAAAAATGTATTTAACACATCTAAGATAAAAACATTTCTCAGAAGATTATGGTAAATAAGAAAAACATGAATTCAACTACAACATACTTAGAGCTGGGGACACTCTAAGGAAAGAGATATTCTCATAACATGGTGGTTGAAGTATAAAATGATACAATCTTATACCTGGCAGTTTGCCAATATTAAGTAAAACTAAAATTGCATTTGTCCTTTAAAGCAACCACAAATATCAGTCACTTCCAAGAATTTATTCTACCATATACCTATGCCTGTGCAAAATAAAGTTTAGGTTAAACACTGCAACTTCCTTGGGGAAAGCAAAGGACTGAAAATTCTTCAAACAGTCAGAAGTAAGACATTGAAAGGAAAAAGAATTACAGTGCAGTTCACAGGGAAAGCCATAAAGCTCTAAATAAGAAATTCTTTTGATATGAAAATATAGCTGAAACACACCTAGAATAAACTACTTTCAAAATAAAAATTGAATAGCTGGGGATATAGTTCAGTGCTGGGCCACTTGCCTAGCAAGCACAAGGCTATAGGTTCAATCCCAAAACTGCCAAAAATTAAAAATAAAAACAGAAATAAGAGGCAAATAAAAACTATATCCATATCTGTGACTGGATTTGAAGAAATAGTAAGTCATAAAAGAAACATTTTAGCCAGGTATTGGTGGCTCACACACTTTTAATCCCAGCACTCAGGAGGCAGAAACAGGTGGATTTCTGTGAGTTCGAGGCCAGCCTGGTCTACAGAATTAGTTTCAGGACAGCCTCCAAAGCTACATAGAAAACCCTATCTCAAAAAACCAGAGAGAGAGAGAGAGAGAGAGAGAGAGAGAGAGAGAGAGAAGGAGGTAGGGAGGGAGAGGAGGGAGGAGGGAGGAGAGAGAGAGAGAAACTGACAGACACAGACAGAGACAGAGAGAGACAGAGAGAGAGAGACTACGTTTTAATTTTTTCTTTTTTGGTTTTTCCAGACAGAGGTTTTTGGTGTAGTCTTTGCTGTTCTGAAACTAGCTCTGTAAACTAGTCTAGCCTTGAACTCACAGAGATCTGCCTGCTCCTCCCTCCCAAGTGCTGGGATTAAAGGTGTTTGCCACCACTGTCTGGCAAAGAACAGAATGTCTATACAAACATTTTCATGTAGTTTTGAATTCAAAACTTAAGCCTAAGTAGAAATGTATTTGTTATAATGTTAAGATAGGTAATAAAATTACAGATATTAAAATGACTATTATATAAATGCATGGCAAACAGAAAAACAGTAGAAGGAAATGTCCTGCAACTATTATAAGAATTATTTTTATATGATGGGAATATATATTGATTTTTCTTTCATTTTTTTCCATACATTTTTTCCAAGTTATCTATAAAGTTCATGTTCCTGCCAGAGCAAGGAAAAAAACTCACTGTCCCAACTATTTCTATTCATAATGTACAGTATTGGACTGACTTTCAGCAGCTAGTACCCTTGAATGGACCTTCCAGAGTATAAAAAGAAAATCAACACTCACGAGGACAGCACTATGGCAACGGCATCATTGAGGACACTTTCACCGAAGAGAAGGGCATAGAGTTCAACATCAACTTGAAGCTCATGGAAGATGGCAAGAACAGTCACTAATAGAAACAAAGATTCAGAGGAATACTTAGACATCACAAACACAGCATATGGCTCTCAACAATTGTTAGGCGGTATTTGGAAACTGATGTTTTCCTTTCTAATATTCTCTTACTGCATTAAAGATTCAGTATTTTCTGACAATATTTGTTCTTAATTGGCTACATGGATTACTACCTTTCTCAAAACAGCTGAAAATAATCTTGAGGCCTGAGCTGGCCTACAGTCTTCATGCAAATTTGAAGAATCTGGTTTTGTACATTTATTTTCTATAAAGAGTATATTCAGAATGTCTTATAGCAATTAATCTTTAATAAAGAAGAAAATATGAAAAGCAGCTCTTTCTGTAAACAGCCCTTCTCCCTTGGAGCTTTACAATTCACTTCTGTTTAACACGCAAATTGAAACCATACCAAGCTTAGTAAAGACCTTAGGAAATGAAAACACAACTTTAGCTTTCTGACTGGCATAAGATTTATGACCAGAATAACAGCTGCCATATTTAACTGATGAAGAATCCAAATATCAGGATATTGCAGGGTAAGAAGGACAGAAAACACAACACTCCCTTCTTTTGGGGAAACGATTATATTAGAAATTTTAGAAAATCAGATAAGACTGATAAGTTAGATTGGAGTTTTCATTGCTGGGTCACATATTGCTTACCCATTAAATAAATCCAAGCAGATATGAAAAATTGATACAGCCAGAAATGACAGCATTTTTAAGTAGGAAACACAAAACCAAAAAGCTTTAGTTTTAAAAGATATTTCTATTGCAAAGCATGGGAGCAAACATATCAAAATGCAGATATGTCATGTATCTATATATACATTCATGAAATTCTGTAAAGCAAAGAAAAACTGGGGGACAGAGAAGTGACTCAGCAGTCCAGAGCACTGGCTCTTCTTCCAAGAATCCAGAGTTCACTTCCCAGAAACTATGTGGAGGCTCAAAACAGTCTCTAACTCTATTTCCAAGGAACCTGACAACTTCTCTTGGTCACCAGGCATGCACATGGTACACAGACTTTCATGCATGTAAATACATGTAAAATAAAGAGGAAAAATTTAAATATTTTAGAGAAAAAATTATTTGGGGTTGATTTTATTTTATTGTTTTATTATATGTGTCTTGTTTGCATTTATGTCTGTGTACCCTGTGAGTTTCTGGTACAGACAGAGGACAGAAGAGGGTACTGGAGCCTCTGGAATGGGATAGTTGTGAGCCACTATGTTGGTACTGGGAACTGAGCCTGGGTCCTCTGGAAGAGCAGCTAATGCTCTTAACTGCTGAGTCATCTCTCCATCCACAAGAGTAAGCTTTTATAAAGCTTACCAAAAAGAAAGGAAGGAAGGAAGGAAGGAAGGAAGGAAGGAAGGAAGGAAGGAAGGAAGGAAGGAAGGAAGGGGAAAAATACTGTCAAATTTTGAATACAGAACCTATGGCTCAAACTTCTAGAAAGATAACGCAAAATAATAGAACTAGTGAAAGTATCTACATAATCTAGAAATCTGTCAAAATTTATAAACAAAAGATTATTGCTTGAGATAGTAAAGCAATACTTCATCTAAAACAAAACCAGAAGGTTGAAGTAATGTTGCCAATTCAACCCTTAGACAGGTCAAGGTACCTACTTCTACTGAAAAGTAAGGACACCCAAGATCACTGGCTTCTTGAAAAAAATAAGGGGACCGGCTCAGTGTATCTATAAAGAAGCAATCAATATGATAATGTCTTTTTTTTTAAAAAATGTTAAGATATAATTAGGTGTGGTGGCTTACCCCTATAATCGCAGTACTTGGAAGGCTGAGGCAGGATTACCATTAGTTGGAGGCCAACTTGGGCTATGAGGCTCAGCGCACCCTGAACTATATACGAAGGAAACCAAAACAAAATGTCAAACTAAGGCAAATTTGGATGGCACAAGCTTGTAGTGCCACACACTCCAGAGTCTGAGGCAGGAAGATATCAAGTTCAAGAAATGCCTGGGCTATAGAGTAAGTTTAAAGACCAACAACTTTGGGGAATTAGCAAGCCCCTGCATCAAAACTCCAAAACCACGGGAGCTCAGGCAATGCTTTAGTTGGTAAAGTGCCTGCCATGCAAGCACAAAGACCCAAGTTTAAATGTACGGCACCCACGTGGAAAGGCACATAGCAGACAGGCCTGTTATCCCAGTGCTGGGGAGGAAGAGACAGGTAGAGCCTGGAGCTCAGTCCACCGAGTCTAGACATTGGTGAGCTCCAGGCTCAGTGGAGAGATCCTGTCTCAAAAATCTAAGGTAGAAAGGGATAGAGAAAGATACCCACACACATGCACAAACGTATACATATACTCACAGGAACACATGTCTCACACATAACCAATACAAAATTGATTCATTAAATCAGCACCAACAGGACTGAGGGTATAGCTCAGCCATGAAGTGCTTGCCTAGTGTACATGAGTAGTGTACATTCTTCTATCTACAGCACTACAAAAATAAAAATATTAAACTAAGCAACTGTCTGTCTGAAATGGCCCTCTGAGAACTCTTTTTGTTTTGAGAACACTTGGATTTTAATTATTCATTTTGTAACAGTCTCACTTAGATAGCCCAGTTCTCTAAAGCCGTGACTCCACTTTGAAGTGTTGAGATTTCAAGCATGTGCCATTGTACCTAGAGAGCCCTGAGTAAGCCCTTAGAATTATCTCTCATAGCATATGGAACACATTTTTCTCCTTTCGTCATTCCCTGTGTTATCAGAGTTAAGGAAGGAATTCAAAGATAACCTTAGGACACTTGCTTCAGTTGTACTCTATGATAATTAAAGAAGATGATTAACTCGCAAGGGCAAAAGCTGCAACAGAACAAACTGCTATCAACTCCTAACTAATAGTAAAAGAAAACTTTGACCCCGGGTTCTAAATCTTCAGACTAGGGGATGGAGACACAGGTCAGTCACAAAGCACTTGACTACCATGAGCAAGGCTCCCAACAGCAAACAAAGAAGAGCAAGAACCCTTTGATCCGTTGCTATGCTAGCCTTTCTTTCAATTATTTTATTACTACATATTAATTGTATAAACTAATGGCTTTCACACACACACACACACACACACACACACACACATATATTTACATTGATCATATTCATCCTACTACCATTACTTGTTCCTCTAATAAGCTGGTTCCCTCTCTCTTTCCAAATAGTTTCCCTTCTACTTCCATGCTTTTTCTTTTCCTTTCTTTTTGTTTTTACATTCTAAGCAAAGCTTTCCCTCCCCTATGTCTAGCCCCCACACCTCCCCCAATTGTTTTTCTTTTTTAAATCTTACTTTGCATTTGAGAGAACATATGTGAAATTTGCCGTTTTTTAGTTTGGCTTATTTCACTTAACATGATTTCCAGTTCCACCCATTCTGGAAATGGCATAACTGTATTCTTTAAAAAAGAAAAAAACTCCATAGTGTTTATGTATGCATCCATGTGTATAGATGACACTTTATCATCTATTTGTGGATGGGTACCCAGGCTGATTCTCCAGCATGTTACTATGAATAGTGCTACAATAAACAGGGATGTGCAGGTTTATTTACAGTATACTGACTTACAGTCCTTATACCTAAAGTGTGATATATCTAGATCATATGCTAGTTCTGTTTTCAGGTTGTTTATTTTTTTAGTAATGCCCATACTGATTTGCACAGTGGCTGTACTAATTTACATTCCTACCAACAGCATGTAAGTTTCACCACTCTTGAGGCTCTTACTCTGTAGCCCAATCTATGCTCACACTTACAGCAATCCACCTGCCTTACCTTCTCAAATGTTAGTATTATGGGCATAAGCCACCACACCTAGCCTAACCACAGCTTACCCAACGTTATGTTTTTATTTGTTTCCTTGATGATAAACATTTTGACTAGGGTTTTGATTTTCATTTTTCCAATGACTAAAAGTGTTGAGCATTTTAAAAAATGTAGTTATTGGGCATATGTGCATTTTTTGAGGAGTATCTTATCAGTTCATCAAACATAATGATTGGGTTACTCATTCTTTCAGTGCTGAGCTTACTGAACTTTATCCATTCTGGATGTTTACCCTGACCATTTCATTCTAATTTTTTTACAATTCTTCATTTGAATATAGCTGTTAGTTTACCAATACACATTTAAATTTTTTCACTTCATTAGCAATTACATTCATTAAGTAACATAAATTCTTAGAGATTTGACTCTGAAATCACAAAGAAGCAAGCTTTGTCAATAATAGAATAATTTCATAGCCATGAGGCCAATTTTATAAAAAGCATTCTTTAATATACTGAAGACTATCCTATGAGCATACCTGCCTTTTTTATAGCAACTACTTTGAAGCTACTTAGTTAGGCATGGTAGCTTATTCTGCAATCACAGCATGTGCAAGGCTTAGGTAAAAGACTGACATGAGTTTGAGACCAGCCCAGGCTACTGTGAGGTCATGTCACAAAAGAACAAAAACAGTAGAGTGCATGCCAAGGATGCACATAGCCCTGTGCTTGAGCCCCAGTGCTGCATAAACCAGCCATGATGGCACACTCCATTCATCCCAGCACTCAGGAAATTAGGACAAGTTCAAGATTACCCTTAGCTACTTAGCGAGTTATAGGCCAGCTTATCAAGCTGGGCTACATGAGAGGCTGTCTCAAAACACAAACAAAAAAGAAAAAAGCAAATTCTTTTCTATTGTAAAATGCAGATAGCTGAATATAAACAGACAGTTTTTTGAGAAATGGTTGTCTAGAAATGCAAAAGGAAGTATACAATCACGTTTTAAAAAATTATAACCTAGCTTTTCTTTTCCTATATTCAATCAGTAGGGTATAAAGACCAATTTAAATTTCTGAAGAAAATATTTAATAGCTCTAATCAGAACAGCATCAATGTGTGAACCAGTTATAGGCAAATGTAATAAAACAGTAAAACAAGCAGATCTGTGCTTAAAGCAAAAGGAATTAAGAATTGTTTACTCGTGCACAGTTGGAAAGCAGAGTGCTAGATCCTGATCCTAAACTTCAAAGGGGCATCCATGCGTGCATTGACTGGAAACCGCAAGAGTTAAGCTCCATTCCTAAAACATACCTGGGTCTGTGGCTGATACGATGGCACCAAACAGCAAGCAATCTGTAAAGTAAAAATCTCCTGCAAGCTGTCCAGTCACTTTCATCAGGGTTACGCAGCCATACATTATGGACCTGTCCAATAAACACATTCCTATATTAGAAAAACACCAACCATTAAAGAAGTTAGGATAAAGTAAGAATAAGAAAAGGAATCCACTATAGTGCTCTGTGATTACCCTGGATTGAATTAACAGGTATTTAAATATGGCTAATGATTTAGGTTTAAGGAAAAGTCAAACAACTTATTATTAATATGTGCCACAAAAGTTCTTAAAACACATTTGACATTACAGTAACATATAAATCAAATGCAAGTCAAAAGGTGTTCTTCTAGAATTATAATTTGAAGGCTAAGAGGCATCTCAACTTTCCACTCTTACCCAATAACGAAACAAGAAATCGCTGTTCCAAGAAAGGCGTATGCTAAGATAGATCCAAGATTCCTGAAGAAATGTCTCTGGCAAAAAAAAGAAGTTATTCTCTGTTAGAATATCTACCAGTATTGATAGAGAAAATTTTTCTATTGCACTTTGTTATGCTAACAGTAAATGCATTGTTTTATAGAAGTCACTCAGAGAAAGCATTCTAGTACCCGCATAAATTTCACCATTTCAAAAAGACAAGGAGAAAAGGAAGGAGGACTTGGAAGACATGGCCCGTTTGGAAGACATGGCCCGTTTCTGAAGTGCTAAGTCCTAAGAAGCACATGGGCAATTTAATACCCTTCAAAGCATAGGGAAGTGAAGGCTGGTCAAAGCAGAGGAAATGCTAAAGCACTTACCCTTTTCAGACTGTAACCTGCGTAAAATATGATAGGAGGAAGCAGTATGTTGAAAAAGACTTCTGGATCAAAAGTAACCTGTTAAAACACAGAATTCTTTGAGATTATTTCCTTCACAATATCTCACTACATTATCAAAGTATCAAAAGAAAAAGATTAAGGTTAAACTGGTTAACAGCAAGAGTGTTTCTATGTCAGCTTAAAACACTTCATGTCAAAGTTTGAATTTGCATTTCTTTGCTGATGAACACTTTTATTTATTGACCATTTTTATTTCTTCTTGTGATAACTACTTATTAGCACATTTATTAATTGGATAGATTTTAGAGGGTTTTTATGGTTCTGTGCATATCCTATATTTTAACATCCAAACTGATGTACACTAGGCATAGACCCTTTTCCCATTCAGTAATCTTTGTCTTCACTGTGTGTGTGTGTGTGTGTGTGTGTGTGTGTGTGTGTATGTGTGTGTGTAGACTAACAGCAAAGGTAGACAAATTAGAGCTTAGTATGAAAATGACATAACAAAACCCATTATTTTATATGCTAACTTAAAAGTAAATATTCAAGATGGGGAATCTAATACTTCTATGTTTTAGGTACACAATAAATTTTGTGTTACAAGATAACTGTTGCCCTACATCTCAACCAAAATTGAGGGTGACAATGCGGGAATAAGTTACAACATTTCTATGGAAACTATACAAAATATTACACAAAATTCTTAGCAGGCCGGGCCATGGTGGCACACGCCTTTAACCCTAGCATTCAGGAGGCAGAGGCAGGCAGATCTCTGTGGGTTCAAGGCTAACCTGGTCGATTGAGCAAGTTCCAGGACAGGTTCCAAAGCTACACAGAGAAACTCTGTCTCAAAGAATTCTTAGAACACAAATATTACATTCCTGTAATCCCTGCATTTTGGGAAAGGTCTGAGGCAGGAGAATTGCTAAAAGCTCAAAGTCAGCCTGAGCTACCTAGTAATAAACCAGCCAAGACTACATAGCATGACTCAATCTCAACGTTTATTTTTTAAATCTTAAAATGTGGAAAAAGGATAAACATATTTTTGTTTTATATAAGAGACCCAAATTCAGAAACAAAATTCAGGGCTGCACTTATTGTTGACGAAAGGAAACTGAGTTGCTACACAGGTAATCTCTCTAAAACTACATAGTGTTAATACTTCCATTAGTTAAAACTTTCTACTCAACTCAAAATTTCCAGTCCTCACAGCCCACTTATTTTAAAACCTACTTGTTTCTTTTTAAAATTTATTTTATTTATTATCTGCCTACAAGTACACTTTAATACCAGAAGAGGGCATCGTATCTCATTATAGTTGGTTGTGAGTAACCATGTGGTTGCTTGGAATTGAACTCAGGACCTCTGGGAGAACAGTCAGTGCTCTTAACCTCTAAGCCATCTCTCCAGCCCCTAAAACCTACTGTTACAACAATGCAGAACCCCCTTTCTGTTCTGAAGTTTGCAGTAGAATTTGATATGAATGCTATGTAGCCATACATTTAACCATGCTAAAAAAAAAAAAAAAAAAATACTTTACTAGAATTTTTAAGAACTGGACTTTTCCATGGCTTCTAAGTACTCTGGTTGCAAAGTAAACTAAGTTTGTAGGGATTTTAAAAACCATTACAGAAAAGAACTGTGGTGATTTGAAAGAAAATGGCCTCTGTAGGCTTACAGGGAATGGCACTATCAGGAGGTGTGACCTTGTTGGATTAGGTGTGGCTTTGTTAGAGAAAGTGTGTTACTAAGGGTGGGCTTTGAGGTCTCAAATTCTCAAGCCAAGCCCAGTGTCACTATCCCTTCCTGCTGCCTGCCCATCCTGATGTAGAACTCTCAGCTACTTCTCCAGAACCAAGTCTACTTGCACACTTTCACAATGCTATGCGTCCCCCATGATGATAATGGACTAAATTCTGAACTGTAAGCCAGCCCTCAGTAAATGTTTGCCTTTAGAAGAGTTGCCCTGGTGGTGGTGTCTCTTCACAACAATAGAAAGCCTAACTAAGACAGGAACACAGTCACGAGGGCTATACAAATCAAGTGCTGCTGACAGAAGACAAAGGGTGGGTGAGACAGAGCAATGTGCGAAGTGGCACTGAGCAGCTTCAAGAGAGAGAGTGAGCAGAGCGCAGGCAGAGAGAGTGAGCAGAGCGCAGGCAGAGAGAGCAGAGCGCAGGCAGAGAGAGAGAGCAGAGTGCAGGCAGAGAGAGAGAGCAGAGCGCAGGCAGAGAGAGTGAGCAGAGCGCAGGCAGAGAGAGTGAGCAGAGCGCAGGCAGAGAGAGAGCAGAGCGCAGGCAGAGAGAGAGAGCAGAGCGCAGGCAGAGAGAGAGAGCAGGAGCGCAGGCAGAGAGAGTGAGCAGAGCGCAGGCAGAGAGAGAGAGCAGAGCGCAGGCAGAGAGAGAGAGCAGAGCGCAGGCAGAGAGAGTGAGCAGAGCGCAGGCAGAGAGAGAGAGCAGAGCGCAGGCAGAGAGAGAGAGCAGAGCGCAGGCAGAGAGAGAGAGTGAGCAGAGCGCAGGCAGGCAGGCATTCCCAGGAGTCTTGAGAGCCAGTGAGACTGCAATCCAGCCTCCCATGGGAACCATGTGTATAATAGTTGACACTCTTACTAGGGCCCCAGAAGTTGTGCTAGATTATGAGTCAAAGAAAGGTAAATTATGCTTGCCTAGAATATAAGTAAGGCATGAAAGAATTCAATGACGTATTGATGGAATCATCAATATGAACCCAATGTATTAATGTACCCTAAAGCAATAGGACCATCTGTAAGTTGAAGAAATGCTTATGCATTCTTCTGAACTCAGGTCCTGAACACTGTTGGTTATAAAAACATTACACACAGAGTAAAAATAAAGAGAGTTATAGATTTTAGTCTTAATAATGAAAATAAAACTTAGACCGATCCTGGGTTCAATTCCCAGCACCCACATGGCAGCTCACACTTGTATGTAACTCCAGTTCAGGGTTTCTGACACCCTCACACAGACATACATACAGGTATAACATCGATGGACATAAAATGATAATAAATTATATATCTAAAAACGAATTTAATAGCAGAAGAAAAAACATAGACAGATCCATCTCCTAACAGCATTATCTTTATTAACTGGTTTTATTATATTTTAAACTTAAGTATTATTTTAAATATTTACAAATTACAGCTAGGCAGAGTGGCACAAGCTAAAAGGTACAGGTACTGTATGCAAGTAACTCCAAGGAGGCAGAGATGCGAGGACTGACTGACACAAGTTCTAGACCAGCCTGGTCTAAGCAACAAGTTCCAGGACAGCCCACAAAGCAAGATACTGCCTCAAACTGAGAGGGGGCAAGGGGAGGAAGGAAGGTCATTCTTTTCTAAAACTTCATCTAGTTGCTCATTACACACCTTTTCAAAAATCCAAACAACCCCTTTAACTAAAAACTTACCTTCCTAAGCATTTCATTATCTTGAACATTGTTGAGTTCGTGTGAGCTAATCTCTCCTTTCAGCATATACTCATAAAATTTTCCACTGACGTTGACCAACAAGGTAGTTGGGCTTGACTGCACTTCACAGCTCAGGGTCACATTATTCACATCACTCGGAACATGAATGCCATACCGAAGCACAAGACCCACCAAAAGACCTGGAAAGGAAAGAACCCCATCAGCTATCCTTGCGGATAGAAACTACTTATTTGTACCCAACACTCACCTCTAGATTAAGAACAGAAATTTTTGGATGAGAGTCCCTGGTACATCAGAACCAATTTTTAGAGCAAATGATATTACAATTTAAAGTATTACTGAATTCACATGTCTAAGAGTTCAATCTTCACATAATCCTGTGGGACAGAAGGGCAAGTGTGCCCTAAAATAACAGCAAAGACCACTACATTTCTAAGTCATTACATACATAACCAATGAGGAAAGTGACTAAGTGAGAAAATATCTTCAAATCATCTGTACACAGATTATGCTGTAGGGGGTATCAGACCGACAATGCACTCACACTGGAAAAGTATTCTTTTTGAGCCTAGAAAATTTGGTGCACACCTATAATCCTAGCACTCAGGAGGCTGAAGAAAGACTGGGTTCAAAACCTGCCTGGGCTACATAGCAAGTTCCTGGACAGCCTAAGCTACATGAGACCCTATTTCCAAACAAGGAGGAAAACACAATTCATCTCTTTAGTGTTCCTCCTTGGGTTTAAGCCAAAGACCACACACACACACACACACAATGTGTTTTTCTAAAACTCCCATCCACCAGTTAACAAGATACACATATATGTTCCCTGTATTTATTCCCAAAGCACATGCACATAGGGGTCCCAATAATATATATTTCATAAATGGAAAAGTAAATATGCTATTTATAGATTGATTGAATTCTTCTATTACTGAAAGGTCAGGATTAAAATTTAAAATACCCACCTCAAAATCAATACACGAGAAAAGGTCCTGATTCTGGGCCTATGTGATCAGCAAACAGGTTTTACTCTTACACATATTCAGATATACACAATTCTCTGGGCTCTATAAAACTGTACTGGTAAACTGTGATGCTTAATGACAGCTATCTTGAGACAATTCTAAAGTATAAAGCTTATTCTTTTGAATTAGATAATTCAATGTTCTTTAGTATATTCACAAAGTGTATATTCACAAAGAGTAACTCACTCACCACTAATTTCAGAGCATTTTCAATGTTCTAAAATTATTATAATACTTCTTACTTCCCTATCCCCAAACTTTAGCTTTTTGTTCCTTCTTTGTGTGTGTGTGTGTTTGTGAGGGGAGAGGTTTGTTTGTTTTGTTTTGTTTTTTGGGTTTTTTTGAGACAGGGTTTCTCTGTGTTGTTTTGGAGGCTGTCCTGGAACTCACTCTGTTGACCAGGCTGGCCTCAAACTCACAGAGGTCTGCCTGCCTCTGCCTCCAGAGTGCTGGGATTAAAGGTGTGCTTTTTTTGGTCCTTTTAAACTTTAAAATATTTGAGTATGTATAGATATGTGCACACATACATGCATGCACATATGTGGACATCTGTGTGGTAGAGGCTAAACATTAATCTTCACTTTATTGTTTGAGACATGGCCTTGACCTAAATGTAGACCTCACTGATTTTCACTAGACAAGGTGGCCAGTGAGATCCAGGGACCTAGCTATTTCCACCTTCCCTCAGAGCTGTGTGACTAGCAAGACTTATTGGTAGCAACATTTTCTCAGTTGGATTTGTTTTGCTGTAGACAGAGATTTGCGAGGCTCCTTTAAGGGAGGTTACCAAAATTAGCATAAAGCGGCAAAAAAGCCAGCTTGCTTTTAAAAAGCTCTGCTAACAATTCATTGGTGTGTACAAGAGCTGCAATGAAGGTTTACACTGTGTTTTAAAAAATACGCTGGCTTGGGAAAGAAAAAGAAACGGGATACAATGGTTTAAAAAAGAAAAAAGGAAGTAGAATTAATCCTAGTACTCGGCAGACAGAGGCAAGCAGATCTCTGTGATTTCAAAGTAAACCTGGTATGCAGTGAATTCCAGGACAGATAAAAGTTACACAGAGAAACCCTGTCTCAAAATATGTAAAAATAGAAGTAGAAGAAATAGAATAATAAAAAAGCCACGTAAAGATGGAAAACACAGAGAAATTTTGGATACTATACGTGCTTCTGTTGTCTTTAAATTATTTGATTGCTGAGAAAACAACTACTAATAAAAGAAATGCTGCTAGATTAATTCAATTTATATATTTTAAAAATGCTTTGACTCAAAACTTCAAGCCTAAGGACAAGTTACTGGGGAAAAGGATTTCTATTTTTGTTTCCACAGAAAATGAAAAGCTATGGATTTTTTCCAGATTTATGTGGTTTGATCAAGCCAGACCCCCTGAAACAGTGCCCCAGTTGATCCAACATTCAAAGCAGTTGAGACAAAGCCTTGCAGACTACAGCCAAGATTTCTGCGTCTTCTTTGGACCCCCATGACAGCGCCCTCTACCAGCAGGAAGTAGTTTGGAAAGAACGACGCCCAAATTCCCAAATATGGTTTATAAATGTTTGTTTTCATTTAAATGGGCTTGGTTATAAATGGCTATAACCACAAGCAATCTTTTTAAAGGTAAAAAGGGAATTATGGTATAGATATGAATACTTTGCTTTGAAATGGATTTTCTTTTATTGATACAATTTAAGGTCAATTTTGTGATATGTATATTTCTCCTCTTGTTTAGGTATTGTGTTTATATAGCTCATTGGAAAATGTAATGTATAATTTAGTACAGATTATAGAGAGTTACCTATGATAGTTAAAACTTGGAGTTAAGTTAGTTAGGATTTCTAGATATGCAGAGATGGATATATTTGAGATGACTAGGCATTCTTCAAACCTTTCAAAGACCTACAGAATATGGCATTTAAAATGGTTTAAGGTTTTTCTTGACAGTGAGGCACAACTGTTCCTGGTAACACCACTTACAGAAGAAAGGAAGATGGACATTGAAGAAACTCGTTATGAAGTTTGCTTCTAATATGGCAAGACTAGCCATTTGAGCAAGGTACTTCTCTTGTCTAGACTGTTTGACTTTATGTTGTAGAAACTGGACATGCAGGACCCACAAAAAGATGACTACTGATTCAAGATGGACATTGCAACAGGATTTCTGCTTCATGGACGAGGCTGCCAGACAGCCAGACAGTCTACAGGACACAGAGAAAATGACTGACACACTGTCAATACAGGTGGACAGTTTAAAGTTTCCCTGCTTTGTTGAGGAGTCTGGACACACACTATGGCCTATGGGCTGAAGATGGAACATTACAGAAGAACTTCGGGTGACTGACCAGGCAATGATTTGTCTCTGTCATTTCTAGAGTTTATATATTATCCTTCTGTGGTCTTTGAAGGAGTTGAAGACAGATAGTTATGATTATAGTTTTCTTAGTTAGGATTAAAAATAAGTTACATATAGGTCTTTAGACTGACAAAGATAGGATAGATGATATTTTCTTTAAGTCTTACAAAATGTTAATGGACTAAATATTGTTAACTGTGATTCTTATTTGATAACTGTTGTATGGTATATTTTGCTATGTTAAGGTTAAACCCCTTCTTTTACTTTAGACAGAAAAGAGGAGATGATGGGAGATGTGATTCTGTATATATGTTTCTCATACTGTTAATAAAGCCCTGTGGCCAATAGAAAACTAGATAGGTGGGGCTAGGAGACTAGGAGGAGGAAGAGGAAGTAGTAGGTGGAGTCAAGATGTAGCCCGGGAAGGAGCAGGACGCCTACCGCGCGGCTCCCCGATAAGATGACCACGTGGAAATACTTAGATAAGTAGAAATGGGTTAATAATTAAGACAGAGCTAGCCCATTAACAGTAATGGTAATTGGCCAACAGGATTGTATCAAATACAGAGTCTCTGAGTGTTATTTGGGGCACACGTGGTTGCAGGACAATGGCGGCAGAACCAGCGGCAGCCGGCGGGGAAACCTGCAGTAACATTGTCCATTTCAAAGAGTTCTAGCAAAAAAGACAATTTTAACAATTGTAATACAACACATACACATATACAAGATATTCTAAATAAAGAAGAGATATTTAACCAAGTCTAAAGGAGTAGGACATTAGAAGGTTTACCAGCAATATCACCTATGTAACTAAATATCATTAACAGGTAGAGGCATAGTAGACTATAGATCCACTCAAGGAATAACAGAACATGGCTGATAGGGAAATCACAGTGTTTCTGTGTGGCTACATTATGAGTTGACAAGAGGTGAAGTCTGAAACATCTGCAGGAACTGAATCATAAACAACAAGTTTGTTGTAGAAGGGAGTTTGAACTTCTTTGCCCTGAAGTAAAAGGAATTCACTGAAGAGTGCTAAATGTGAGCTTGACATTAGCGTTCTATTTTAAAAGCTTGGTCTAGACTTGAGAGGGTCTAAATGGCTGTCTAGGTGAACACTTCAGTCATTAGTCAATAAGAGCTTTGGACCTCATGTAAGAGAATAATGCCAGAAGTGGGGGTGGTTGGAACATAGTATGTTTTAGAAAGCTTTGATGGCTAAGTAGAATAGGCTAGGGAAAATGAGATAAAGACTAGCGGGGCCTTAATGGACTTGACAATGAGATGATTACCTTGGACTGAGCATCCAGATGGAAAACAAGGCCATTTAATGAAGTGGGAACACACAGAGAGAATGGATTTACAGGGGTCAAAGTATAAGCTAGTTTTCAAAATACTTTTATGTGTGCATCTGTCTGTCACATATGCACAGGTGCCTACAGGGGCCAGAGGAAAGCATCAAGTGCCCTGGAGCTGTAGGATCAGCAGTCGTGAGATGCCTCATATGGACGTTGGAACCTAAGGTCCTCTGTAAAGCAGCAAGTGCTATTAACTGCTTGGCTATCTCTCCAGCCCCCTAAGTTTAGTTTCAAACATGCTGAGTTTCGTGTGCTGTGCAAAGTACATGCTTGAGTATGGGGAGCCTAGAGCACAAGTAGAGGGCTTCAACTTAGTGATCACAGTTAGTAAAGGTTAGGAACGTATATGAGATGACCATTTGAGAGGAAAAGGATGGGAAGAAGACTGCAGATAGTGGTCCTGGATTCGTTCCATTAACAACTGACATTGAGGGGGCAGTAGGAAGTGAAGAACTGATAATGAATCGAAGGAGGAAAGCCAAAGGAGTAGGGAGAACTAAGTGGTGGCTAAGAATTCAAGAAGAAGTGCAAATTTTCATTTCTGAGGAAATGATGAAAACTATCAAAACTATCAAATGCTACAATATTGTTAAGGAATGATAAATCTGTGGGCTTAGCAACAAGGAAGGTATGGGCTGCCTTGGTAAGGGCAGTTTCAGTGAGGAAGAAGCCAGACCAGAGTAGGAAGGAATGAAACAGAATCGGGGCATGTATAGAGGATCACTGTATCTGCAGAAGGGCTCTTCTGGCATCAGATGGGGATTAGCACTGAGATCCACAAGTAGACAATATCAAGAGAATAAGAGACTTGGGCGCATTGAGCACTAAATGGGATGTCGCTATCAAATCTCTCCCCTAAAGGCCAGACAGAGATCTATGCAGAAGGGGAGGCAGAAAGAGTGTAAGAGCTGGAGGTGGCAGATGACTTAAAAAAATTGGTATCTTGTATATACAATTAACTGATACTCATATTAAGTCACAGAGACCACGACAGCATGCACAAGTTCAAACCAGACAAAATCCCAGCATTGGGAAGGAGAGGTGGACACAAAGTCCCATCCCAACCAAGAAGCTATTTGCAACTGATCCCTCCTGGGAAAGGAAAATTCAGTTTGCTCCAAGGGAGTGCTGCTGAACATATATCAACTACACTCCAGGGCAGGTCCCATTTTCAGAAGTAGATGGCCAACACAAAATAGATTCCATGTTCCATTTGGGGGCAGTGTTTCATTAATTTTTATCTTAACGGCTTGTTGTGTATATATTTTGATTTTTCCTTTGTTCTAGTTCTGAGTGAGAGAGAACATGAAGTTAGGTGAGTAGGGAAGTGGGGAGAATAGGGGGAGTCAGGGAAAGGGAAATATGATCAAAATAAACAGTGTGAAAAAATTAAGTAAAGAAAGAATGGGGTGGAAAAGCAGTAGCTGGTAGGGGAAGGGGAGAAGGAAAAGATGACAGTTAACTCACAACCACTGCATGTGCTTGTTATAGTTAGCAGCAACGATGAATTGCTGAACAGACAATATCAATTTGAAAAATACTTTGGCCAATGTTCTGATCTGAAACAAAGATTCACTTTAAAACCCTGGACCTTCTGGATTGGTGCAAGTGCAAAGGCCTGAGTTTAAATCCCAGCACCAAAACAAAACAAAACAAAAAAACAGTTGTACAAAAACAAATGGATGTGGTGGAGCACACCTATAAGGCAGAAGGATGTTGAGTCCAGACTAACCCCCATAAGATAAAAGAAAGCAAGCAGGGAAAGGGACAGAGCAACAAGGGGAAGGGGAAAGGGACAAGGAGAGACGAGGAAGGATGTCATGACTGGTTATCAGCAATCCTTGATAGATATATCCTGAGAGGGAAGAAAGGCTATATCCATATAATCCCTTTGTGTAGGTGACACAGAAACAGCTTTGTCCTCTCCTATCCCAAAACCAGGGGCTCTGTAAAAGCTATACCTTTCCATTTACATATTTAAAAAATCACATTTTAGCTACTATAAATATTAACAACAGAAGCACAGATTCTTTCCAATGCAAGGAAGAATGTCCACCGGTTTCCCTGCATGCCTGAACCCACACTGAAATATCAGGCACCCAGATCGAAGCCCAGCACTTGGGCAGATTTAAAACACACACCTTGGAAAATAAAACAACAACATGGAGAACAATTACTTATGTTGGAGGCAAGACAGATCCTTTCATTACAGCAGATGTAAAGTGGAATTTCTCTGAAGAAAAGTTGACAGATCAACTAAATTCAAGTTCTGTAAAAGGTCAAATCCTAATCATGGAATTAAAACAATTCCCAGTAAAGAGGACAGTCACAAAAGAGTGCTTTGTCTGGGAGATAAAGCAGAAACGTCTAGCATCCTACACTTATGGAGGCACAGAATATATTGATATTATAAAAATATATTAATAACAGGCGACAAGAGATATTTTCACAAAACAGAAGCCTAGCCATCCCGTGCATACATGATCTACTTATGCTGAAAACACTGCCAGGGATAAGAAACTCAGCGCCACGTGGCCCACTACTTTCTGCTTCTTAGGAATTCCAGCCCAGGCTCCCTGCCTATTGCACCGAAAACCCCGGTGCTCAAAAATATGGAAGCAATATCACTGAAGAATTAAATGTAGCTTAATGTGATAAAATTTTCTACACCTTAGGAATTGTTTGGGGATAGCAAGATGGCTCAGCTGCTAAAAGTGCTTGCCACACAAGCCTAATGTCCTGAGTTCAATCACTGGAAGACTGACTCCACATTTACCCTCTTACCTCCAATGTGACAGATGCATGGCTGCCCTCACAAACATGTAATGCAAACATACACACTCATCAATAATCATAAAGTTTAAAAGGAATTGTTTGTCCTGAAGTTCCAGCACTCAAAAGACAGGAAGAATTTACAGCAAGTTTGATGATAGTCAGGGCTACTCAGTGAGACCCTGACTCAAAACAAAAAGTAAAAAGAGGGCTTTGAGGATATAGCTCAGTGACAGGATGCTTATCTAGTATGAATGAGATCCTGGGTTCATGCCCAGGACCTCCTAACAAGAGCATACATGCATTCACTAAAAAAAATAAAAAAAAAAAAAAAAAAACATTGATAACTTGTTTCCAAGGCTGGAGCTCCATACTTTAAAAGCACTGACTTCTCTGGCAGACTACCCAGGTTTTATCCCCAGCACCTACATGGAAACTTACAACCATTTGTTAACTCCAGCTCCAGGGGATCTGATACTGTCTGTCTTTAGCCTCTGAGAGCAATGCACATATGTGGTATACAGACATACATGAAGATACTCATATAATAAAAAAAAAAGTCTTTTACGAGAACATTGTTTATTCTGTGGCAATGGCTAACTGGATTTCAAGACAGCAAAGAAAGTCAACGCTTTTATTGACATCTGTTGTGATTTACTGGCTAAGAAAATGGAGCTATTAAACCAGACAGACTTTTTGAATCCTGACTAAACATGATAGCAAGCAGATCATTTAACCTCTCTGAGCCCTAATTTCCTCATCTGTAAAAAAAAAAAGAAAGAAAGAAAGATTATAGTGCCCATATGACAGAGTTGCAGTGAGGTTTAAATGAAATTCCACTTAAAAGTGAATAATAAAGTGCAAGTCATTGTAATCCTCAATGAACACTAGCTATTAAGTCACTCGATTGTACTCACTTTGGGGACAGGGAATGTGGCACCTATCTGCCTTTCTCATCATATGTCACATACCACAGACATTTAACAAATGTTTACTGATAGAGCAACAGTTAATCCCAGAACTTAACTAAACAAGATTCCCAAGGCAAAACAGATATTTTTCTGTCATTTGTTTCTTATTTGTAAGCAGACTGCAATGAGTGATCATTTTTCAGACTTAATTAACTACCTCAACAATTTCTACTAACAGTGACTCACTCTTAAGCTTCTTAGGAAATCTAGCCCAATGAACAAAACTCGTGGGTGCACTGTGTTTGCAGGGGTTAGGGAGAAGGCTAAGTTGGCAATGTGCTTGCCACGTAAGCACAAGAATCTGAGTTTGGATCTCAAGAACCTATGCAAAAACTGGGTTACTGCAGAGTGCATCAGTAAGGCCCATGCCATTGAGGTGGAAACAGGAAGATTTATGGAGTTTGCTAGCCAGCTGGTCTAGCCAAAGCCGTGGACTCCATGTTCAGTGAGAAACCCTGTCTTAAAAACTAAGGTGGACAGTGACTGAGGAAGCCACCCACTGTTGAACTCTGATCTCCACTATGCATCTCCACATGCACATGTGAGACTGTGGGTTTTTTGTTGTTGTTTTTGTTTGTTCAGGTTTTTTGTTTGTTTGTTTGTTTTTGGAGAAAGGGTTTCTCTGTGTAACCTTGGCTGTCCTGGAACTCACTCTATAGACCAGACTGGCCTCCAACTCATAAAGATCTATCTGCCTCTTCCTCTTGAGTGCTGGGATTAAAGACGTGAGCTGCCATCACCACCTCGCTAACAATCTGTTTCTAACCAGAGCAATTATTAACCTATATTACACTCCAGAAACTGATCATATAAGTGACTTAAGTCTGCTTTTTGTTTGTTTGACTTTTTTGACATAGGGTCTCACTCTGCAGTCTAGGATAGCTTCCAACATGTTATACTCTTTCCTGAGTTTAGTGATCATGGGTGTACAGCACCACACTCAGCTGTGGTTTAAGCTTTTTACCCTTGCTTCTTACTAAGATAAATGAGATAGGCATTGGAATGTAAACTTGTCATCTAGCAGTGGGGAGGCAGAGGCAAGATGGCAATGAATTTGAGACCAGCCTAGGCTACATAGCAAGATCAATCTCTATCAGTCAATCAACAGCGACAACAACAAACAAACAAACATGATTTTTCTGAGAGTTGTTACAATTAGATCACCATCAGGCTGAACCTCAGATGTATAGAAATTCTCTTTTCACCTAGAAATGAAACTAAAAAGTAAGCTGTCTTAAAAATATACAGTAGCATGACAGCTATGACAATGCAAGAGTCATAAGAAGTAAATGGCAGTAATTAGGATTAGAAAACTTTGAGTTTGCTAGACATTCAAAATACACTGACCACATCCCATTTAGTCCAGAGTTGGGTTTTGGCGTTAGGAACCTGTTTATTCCATAGCCCCCATTTCTCAGGAGAAAATGGAACAAGTTATGGAATTGCAAATCAATCTCAGGGTTGACTCCCAGATTAACACTCTTACACCTCATGCTTCTCAAGAGATAACCTTGCTATTGTTCCTTCATAGAATATTGCTACTAAGACACTCTACTGGTTTTCATATTAGAAACTTTAGGAAAGGCCATCAACAACCCTATTTTTTGTCTATTTCAAGCCAGGAGTTAAAGGAAGTTAAAGACACTAGATAGCAAAGAACAAACATTTTCGAGGCCATTCAGAGTTCCTATTTGATTTTTAAATACTGTTTGTGTCTTACAAGACTAAGCAATGAAAAGAACTTTTCTGAGACTCAGAGGATTGCAGCTGCATAGCAACAACACAGCTATCAGTTATTGAGGATTTACTTAGGAGGCAAGTACTATGTTAAAAACACTTTTTCCTCGTCATGTGTTCCCAATGCATAGATAAAAGTAAAAAAGGAGTGGGGGCTTGCTAAGATCACACATAGTTATTGGCACAGTGAAACAGAAATCTGGGGCTGACTCTCAAAGGGTTTGCAGCTTCAGACCTCAGTGTGTTTTTGCATGGCCCAAGAGCTGAAAATAGGGTTTTTTCCACTGATTTTTAAAAATCAAAAGATTTACATTTTAAAATATATTTAATATATTCATACTTTATGTGTATCCATGCTTTGCCTGCATGTATGTTGGTGCAGCTTGTGTGTACACCAACCAGATACCAGAAATGGGTATCAGACCAAAACAGGGTCCTCTGCAAGAACATCCATTGATCCTTTTCTCTGGGCCCTGGTTGGTTTTTTTGTTTGTTTGTTTGTTTTATTGGGTTTTTGTTTGTTTGTTTTTTACATTTTTTAAGTTTGCAAAGAGAAAAAATACAGAGATTAAAATGTAATAACCCTTAAAATCAACAATCTTTATTATCTAGCCCTTTTTAAAAATGCCAATCCCTATCTAAAGCCTTGTACTATCAACTATCTAAATCTCTCAATAAGAGAGAGATTATCTGTGATCAGTTCTTTATTTTAATGGTGTATGGCTCATTTTGCATTTATCCAAAGTTCAAATGCCATTATGTGCTTTTTATGATTTGTCTTTATACTCCTTAAAGGTCCTACATGTCTATAGATTCTGTACACACTATGTAATAATAAACTAATTAGTAAATGTTTGCTAAAGATAGTAAACAAGTCACACACATTGTCACACACAGAAACTGGATAAATTGTATGAATAATTAACCTTAAGAGGCACTATTAATAATGAAATACAATTTTTGGCCTGGTGGTGGTGGTAGTGGTGCACCCCTTTAATCCCAGCACTCAGGAGGCAGAGGCAGGCAGATCTCTGTGAGTTTGAGGCCAGCCTGATATACAAAGCAAGTTCCAGGATAGCCAGGGCTGTTACACAGAAAAACACTGTCTCAATAAACCAAAAAAGAAAGAAAAAAAAGAAATATATTTTCCTAGTAAACAGGGATATTCCTGGTGCTTAGAATTTATTACCTTACAAATTAAAAAAAAAAAAGCCTGAGCCCATGTACTTCTTATGGCACTTTTATTGCTACCCTTGATATTCTAGAAGTCTGAATTTATGGGAAGGGGTGGGGGCTGCATGGGAAAATGCCTTTTAGTGCCAAACCTTTGTATACCTATCTTCAAGACTTAGAAACAACCCTCAAGCATTCAAGACTGTACCAAATGAAGAAAATGAAGATAATCTTCATACACATACTACACAGATTAGATTGTCTGTGTACCCTCATCTCTTCAGCCATACCCTCCTAGACAGATATGAGACCCTCAGCAATATCTTCTCTCTCCCCCCTCACAAGACTGGAGCATGACTCAAAATGCTCTAAGTACATGGTTTGATCTCTCTGTCTCTTTCTGTCTCTGTCTGCCTCTCTCTCTCTCAGTCACCCCAGGCATAACTGTGAAGATTCTGATTCTTAATTACTATTCGGTGAACTGTTCCCATCATATGGAATGCTGCTGGCTGGAAGAGCCTTAACTCTGACTCGTCCTGACTCTCATAACCCTGAGTCCTAAGGATCAACCCCAGGTCCCCCTGTCAGGTATTACAGGTATAGTAAAATAAATTCGGACGGACGACGTTGAAAATGTCCTGAGCCTCCTGAAGCCTACTTCATGTTTTTTTTTTTTTTTTTTATTTTGCGTGGGTTCCACCACAGCAAGGTTATCATTTGCATCTGGAAAGGAGGCATACATAGCACAAGCTGGGCAATGAGTAAAGGTCGACTCTGGTTCCAAATGGATGCCAGATGCTGGCAGTACACAGCTACTACTGCAGCTCCAACGAACCTTAAACAAACTGACACCCCAGAGACATAGATTGCAAGGATGTCTTCCCCTCCCCCCCACCCCCGGCCCAAGCCCCATCCCAACCACCGCACCCGACTCCCTTACCCATCCTCAACACCCACCCGTACTGGTCCACAGCTTGGTAGGCAGAGAAGGGGTAGAGGGGTGCAAAGGAAAAAGGGGGTGGGGTCGGAGGCAAAAACAACGATGGAGAGCCAGAGAAAATGGGGAGGCGAAGCTGAGAACAAGGTAGGAAAAATGGGGGGCGTAGCAGAAATAAAGGGGGTGAGGCAAAGAAACGGAGGACGGTTTAAGAGGAGCTGGAAATCGGAATGAGACGGGGAGCATAATGTAGGCCGAGCAGGACTAGGACAGGAGGAGAAGCAGCCGGCTGGCAGAGAAAGGGTTCGTGGCAGCGAGGGGACAGGGGTCCAAGACACTTGCCATAAATCATAGCAAGGCCGGTTTCGTGCAGGAAGCGGGCCCGGCGGTGCTTGAAGAGCCAGATCGTCAGAATGGTGAGGGTGAGCAGCAGGATGAAGATGAGCAGGTTGGCGCTGTCCTGCCGGTGGCTCTCCTCCGCCTGCTTCTCGGACACGATCTCCTCGTCCATGGCTCTTGTCGTCCCCCCGGAGCCGTCCGAAGCCCTGGCCCAGCCAAAGACATTCACTGCGAAGAGCAACAAGAGGGGGCGCCTAAGCGGACGCCCCTGAGGCCGGCCGACGCCACGGCGAAGAGGCGCCAGCCGCCAGCCGCGCCGAGCCCCAGCCATATCTCCCCCCCCCCCCCCACCCCCACCCCCGCCCCTCTCCTCACCCGCAGCCGCCCGCGGTCGGACCACTCCCCGAGGGCTCACGGGAAAGGGGCGGGGCTGCAGCCGAGCCGGCGGAGCAGGCACCGCCCCTCGCGGCCTCCACTTTTAAAGGGCCCACAGCAGCACCCACCCTCGCGTCCCTATTCCTTTGCCCATCTGCCCACTCGTGGACACACGGAGAAGCTCGAGCTCTGTCCGAGACAGCGAATCTAACCCACTGTTTTCCACTGAAGAAACATGTGATCAGATGCAGATTGCGCGCCCTTTACTTTGACTCTATTCTGACAGCTGGGAAGGGGAGAGGAATTGATCCCATCTGGATATCGGCCCCCAGTGTCTCTTAACAGGATAAGAAGTTGTCCTCTTGGGAATGGCCTCAATTTCCAGCTCTGTAATTTAAAACGGAATCCCCTTATTCTGTCATTGTTGGGGGGGGAGACAATAGCCCTGTAAGAGTTCATAAAAGAATCCACACAAAGGCATGGACCATGTGTGTATCTGTATAATTGCCTTTTCTTTAGCAGTCAAAGCTTGATATATACCATCTACCACAACCGGAACGAATACATAGCTTCAACCTTGAAAAGAATAGTCAACCAGGTTTGTGCTTAGATTTCTGTTCTCTCAGAAGCACTTCGGTATTTTGGGGGAGAAGTCTTTGGCGGGTACAGGCTGTTTCCCTCTCCTGTACTTTTTGATCGCTACTTTAAGGCAAATATCACCATTTGTTTCACTTTTGACTCCCTACCCTTCATCTCCCACCCCCCAAAAGTAATTTCTGTGTATTCCTCTGGACCTGACAAGGCAAGATTTTCACAGTTCATCTCCATAGCTTAGCTGTGTTTGGGAACCTCTCCAAAAAGTGTCCATACTTGTGGAATTACTCTTTAATTGTTTGGGCTTCTTTTTCTCTACAGTTTCACTTCTACATGAATAAGCTACAAGTCTCAAGCCCTGGCCTGTCACCATCCCTTCAGGCCTCTACCTGTTGAGTATATGGAGGATATCCTGGAAAGGAGCATATTTCTTCCCCTACCCTGAATATGTATCCTCCCTCAAAGCCTTCATGATGTCATTAGTACTACTGTCAATCCCAGTCCTGCCATTTTGTATAAACGGCACCATCGTGAAAGCTTTCATCTTGGGGCCTGCCATATAGCCCAACAACAGCAACAAGCAGCTCCAGCGTGAATGCCTGTTCACTAACAATCTCTGTGAAGATAGGAAAACTTCAGAGAAAGAAAAACAACTCTAGAATGGTGTTTCAGTCTACAGGCTGGGAACTTCCCCACCAACTGCCCATTTGATCCTTTTAGTAACTGGGACTGTGTGTCTTCCCAAGAAACCTCGCGACCACCTGCCTCCTTTTCCAACTCCAGTCTAATTGCACATCCCTGTTCCACAGCAGGCTGGGCATGTTATACAGACAGGAAAGCCAGGCGGGCAGCAGACCTGGGCTTCCCTCTGTGCTCTCCTCAGACCTCCCTGGATGCCCAGAACACCTGAAAGTGTTTACCACCTTAGATCAAAGCCACCCATTCCAAGGCTATTTGGCCTGGGCACAAAACCACTTTCTGATGAGTATCTGAATCTTAAGGACCAAGTCACAGGTTTGTTTCCTTGACCACAGTGAACAAACCT
Source organism: Cricetiscus sungorus (assembly GCA_030556225.1). NCBI lineage: Eukaryota > Metazoa > Chordata > Mammalia > Rodentia > Cricetidae > Cricetiscus > Cricetiscus sungorus. The sequence goes on from JANBXA010000726.1 coordinate 14,871,857, forward strand.
CTCCCAGCCCCCAACTAGCGCCACAGTTTCCATGGCCCCAGCACCTCAATACTCTGTCCATCTGTAACCTCTAGAAAGCAGGGCTCCGGGAGGAATCTACACAGCTACAACTCCACCAGTCCACCAGACAGTGCAAACAAACCATGAACTTAGGTTTCACACACACACACACACATACACACACACACACACACACACACACACACACACACACACTCACACACACACACACTCACACACACCACACACCACACACACACACCACACACACACACCCACACACACACCACACACACACCACACACCACACACACACTCATATACACATACCATTCCCACCTCTCATTCCCAGCTCCATTTCTCTTCATTGCTTCCACCCCTGCCCGTCCGGGTCAGTGTGTTCTATGCAGTGCATCCCAGCTACCTCCCCAGTTGCTGCTCTCATGGCTCCTCACCCCTTCCATTGACTGGCTTTGAAGCAGTTTCAAGTGGAAGCAGTTCATGTCATCACAACCTTGCTGTCGTGTATGCCAACGTGTGTGCACACGTGCTCATGTGCATGCACACACAACATGTATCAGGTAGCCTGAAGGAGCTGACGCTTTGCTTCCTCCTTATTGTTCAAAGCTCTTCCTCCTCCACCCTTCATGGGAAGCTGTCACCTTCTCTTTCCTTGTTTTCAACATCTAACCACTTCCTGGTCACTCCTACACATCCAGAGTACTTGAGAGTCTGGTTTATAAGCTTTCTATTTCTCGGCCCTGCCACTACCTTTAAGGGACTTCAGTAATCAAAAAGACAACTTAGAATTGTAGCTATGCTTCTGTTTCCACTGATAAACTCAAAGCATTCTGGGAAGCTTCTACCCTCCAATTGCTTACATATCACATTCCTGTCTTCCCATCCTTCCTTTCCTTCAGCTTCACATAAAAGGTGTTTCTTCCTCCTTTAGAAAACATATTCCTTGATCTAGCTCCGTCTATCACTTACTTTTAGTCTCTTCCAGAAGCCCCTGTAATCGGCCCCCACCCACCACCCCACCCCACCCCACCCACCACCCCACCCCTCCTACATTTGGTGACTCCTTTCCTGTCACCTGCTACTCTGTCAACATGTTCTGGTATCTTCTGACATACAGCCCTTTCTTCTAACTAGTGCACCGTTTCTCCTCTTGCTTGAAAGATAAGCTTCTAAAAAGTATCCCTATCTGTTCTGTGATCACATCCCATAGTTTAAGGATTAGCAAAGATCAGACTATGGCCTAAAGGCCAAAAGAAATTTGTCATCTGCTTTTTATGACTGTAAGACTGGAAGCTAAGAACACTTTTGACATTTTAATATAATAATCGAAAAAAAATTAAACAAATGAGTATTTTGTGATGTGGCAATCACCAGAAATCAGAATTTCAATGTTCATCCATGGTGGAGTATTGGAAAAAAGTGTTGCCATTTGTTTGCTTACACTCTATGGCTGTTTTTCTGTAACAAGGGCAGAGTTGGGTAACTTTGAAAGAGGCTTGGGGCCTACAACGTCTAAGGTATTTGTTATCTGACCCTTTGTTGGAAAAGTTTGACCTGTGCCTTAGTCCCTGTCAATCATTCCCCCAGACTCCTATGAGACAGCACTTTCTGAAGCTCCACTCTGCTTTTTTATTTACACCCTTGCTCAATTTCCTCCAGTGCCCCCACTTTAGTTCTGGTTCCTCAACATGGGACACAATCCTTGGCGTTCTGTGGCTCCAGGCTGTTTCTTCACTATTATGGTCTCTCCTCCCCTGATATATTTTTACCCCAGATATTCTGAAACACAAAATATTATACCTTGTAGTTTCATGAATGCATCATATGTCTTTCCTATATGCTTCTCCATGTGCCCCTCCCGCTTGAATAGGCCTACAACCCCTTCCTTCCGAAGATAACTTCTACTTGGCTGACAAAACTCAGATTTAAGGTCATCAAATGTTCCAGGAAACCTACAGCCTTAGTTAAGGCCTCCTCTTCCTACCCCTTGGGCAAATCTCTATCCTAGCTCTCCTGATGAAATATCATATTCATTTTATGATTATGAACACCTTCAAGGCATAAATTAGATAATACTTTGCCTTTACCACCAGCACCTAGCACAAAACATAACTAAAATAAGTTCTGGGGCCAGGAGGATGATTCAGTATATATATATATATACTGAATATATATATGTATGTATATATATGTGTATATCTTTATGCCAATAACCCCAACCCACAGGGTGGAAGGACAAAACTGACTCCTGCAAGTTATTCTGTGGTCTCCACACATGAACCATGGCACACACACTCATACATGTACAAATAAAAGAAAATGTAAAATGTATTCAATAACACATATCATGTTAATGTATAAATTACTGCCTCTTGAATTTCATTGAGTGCAAAGGAATTCTTCATGTTTGCAAATGGTGTTAAATTTCCATGGAAACAAAAAGTCATTTCAAGAATAAACTGCAAGAGGGCTTTGCAATACCAGGCACATAATAAGTACTCAGTAAATACTTGATAACTGAAAAGCACCGATAAGTTCAGTCGTGCTCAACACAATCTTTAGTTCACTGGAAGTACCTGATAAACAGTGGGTTAACTAATTCATGTGCTGGGAGAAAGGTGGTGAAGTTTGTTTGAATTCACATTACAGAAGTTCTACACAACTGAAATGTTTAGCTCATTTGTTTCCCCCAAATCAAAATTCTCCCCAGTTCAGGTTTTGCAGCAGAAAAGGGAATAAATTACATGCAAAGAGATGAGTATTGAGAGGCCAACTAGGAGTTTAGAAAAGTAGTTTCCAGTACTGACACACACCTATAATTCCAGGACTCAGAAGGCTGAGGTAAGAGCAACAAAATTTTGAGACCAGCTCATGTTCCACAGTGAGATTCTGTACCCTCTCTGTATTAGCTACTTTTCTATCATTGCAACAAACACCATGACCAAACACAACTTAAGGAAGAGTTTCTTTTGTCTTCTAGTTCCAGAAGGTTATCAGCCCACCATGCTGAGCAGGCATAGCAGCAAGTAACAGACGAGGCAGCAGGAACAGGGGACTGGGAGCACTCATCTTCTAATGCAAACATGAAGCCAAGAGGGCATATTAGAAGTAGGGCAGGAGTATATAATCTCAGTGCCTGCCCCCAATGACATACTTTCTCCACCAAGGCCACACCAAGTAAACCTTTCCAAACAGCACCACCCATTCAGAACCAAGTATCCAAATACCCAAACCTATGGGGAACATTTCTCATTCAAAGAACCACACTATGCTAACAAACAAACAAACAAACAAACAAACAAACAAAAACAGAAATAGTGCTAAAATGTAATAGGGTCTTAATTTACTGCACTAGGTAGGAATAAAAGTGGCAAGCTGATACAAAGGAGATGACTAAGGATGCATCTCTGTGCACATGCTCAGCACGTGTAAGGCCCTGGGTTCAATTCCCAGCACTACTAAGCACTGAAAAAAGACTCCATACTTTTGAATCCGCATAATTGGAAAACATAGACCTGCTAGCAGTAATAATAGGAAGTCATAAGGCTGAACTTGGTTATGAATAGGCTGAATATAAGAAACTGGTGGGAACCCAGGCATGGTGACAACTGACTATAATCCCAGCACACAGAAGGCTGGGGCAGAATTGTCACGAGTCTGAAGCTAATCTGGGCTACATAACAAGTGCCAGGCCAGCCAGGGTTAAATAATAATAAGACCCTGTCCCCAAAATAAAAAGGAGAGTGGCAAGAAATTCACATGCAGATTTTGGAGTAGGCAGTTAGAAATGTAGCTTGACGCTTCAGGAGTGATATCAGGACCAGCAATAGATTTGCCAGCAATATGTTCAGTATTGAAGATGTGGGAGGTCCTGACTTTTCCCAAGAAGAGAGGTATCATGAGCTCAGTCCTGAGGCAATAATAAAGAGAATGCCTATATTCAAACAGAACTCACAGAGGTAACAGCTACCCATTCAAATCCACCATAAACATGCACAAGATTTTGCACAATTTAGTTCCTCGTGTGACCATCACAATGTGGGGAAAAAGCAAGTAAGGTTTTTTTCAGTGTCTTTGAAGTACATGCTTGTATTAACCTCATATAAGTAACCTAGGCTACCTTGTGTAGATGCATCAATAAAGCCCTAAGAGATGTATACAATCTAGAAATTGTGGCAAGAATTAAAATATCAGCACTCAAGGGGCAGAGACAGACAGGTCTAGCCCAGTCAGAGCCACACTGTGAAATCTTATCTCAAAATAATAATACTAATAATAATAATAATAATCATCATCATCATCATCATCAAAGGGGAGAAAGAAGCAACTGATGTTTAGGAAAGATTAATGGGTGAAGGAATCTCTTTAATTTGGAAAAATAGAAAGATAAATAATAAATAATAACGGGCAAGGAGATGGCTCAGTCAGTGGGGAAAACACTTGCTACACAAGCATGAAGATTTGAGTTTGGATCACAGGACACACATAAAGCTAGATTTGATAATACATATCTGTAATTCCAATATTCCTATAACAAGATGGGAGATAGAGACTGGAGAATCTCTGGAAGCTTGTAGGCTAACTAGTATGGGATCCACAGCAACAAACAAGAAGATCCTGTATCAAACTAGGTAGAGAGTTAGGACTGACACTTGCAGTTATCCTTGAACTGCATAAACACACAATTACGCGCGCGTGCGCACGCGCGCACACACACACACACACACACACATTAAAATAATAATGTTGATCAAGAGATGGTTTAACAGATGAAGAAAGCACTTGCTGTATAATCATGAGGATCTGAGTTCGAGCCCCAGAACTCACATAAAGATGGAGAGAACCAACCCCAGCAACTTGTGCTCTAATCTCCACATCCACACATGGCACACAAACACCAATATTGTACATCTACAGTAATAGCAAAGTAACAACAAATAAAAAATTGTGTCCTGGAGATACAGCTTGTAGTTAAGAGCATGTATTGCTCTTCCAGAGAACCTGAGTTCAGTTCCCAGCACCCACATCAGGCAGCTAGCTCACAACCACCTGTAACTCCAGCTCTAAGTGGTGACACTGGTCTTCTGGCCTCTGTGAGCACCTGTACTTGTGCACATCCCCACCCACAGGCACACACACATAATTTTAACAACTAATGTTTTTTTTAAATAATGAAAACTATCGTCAACATTTACTGAATTCTTACAGTGTGTGAGATTACTGACACACCTCACAGGCATCACCACCCTCAATCCTGACAACAGCCCAATGAATTGAACACTGTGGCTCTCCTCGAGTTACAGGTGAGGGAACTGAAGCACAGAGATGAGTAACTCCTTCAATCTCCTAGACATACAGAAGCGAAACCCAGGGTCCAAACCCTACCCCAGTCCACTGTACATGCTCCTGAAAACTATTGTAGTACAAGTGATTCAGCAAACAAATCTCAAAGCCATGAATCCTGTAAATTTCTCAAAATACCAACTGATACTTAGATCTTTTGTTTTGTTATTTTATTTTTTGCTACTTAGATCTTCTGAGATACATATTTTGTTGTTTCTTGTCTGAAATTCTTCCAAGTACACACCATGTCTGTAAGAAGAAAATAAATGGATGCCATGTCAATTTTGAAAATTCTAGCCAGCTTCCTAGGGAGAGCTTCAAACCAGGGTCCTGGATACCACTTCTGGCAGTTAGGGAGCTCCCGAGGGCCACCAGGAGCCGCCTGGGGAGAGACATGAGCTCTGATAATGGCTATAGATCTGCCTGGCTGAAGGGAAAAGATGGGAATTCTGCTTTGTCCTGCTTTTTTAAATGTTGTTTAAAAATGTGTGAATTCTCCTCTGGCAGATTACTTACATGTCTTTAAGGAACCTGGACAAGCACTATTTGCATGATGGATGTGTTAGGTAAAACCTGTATGGATCTGTGGCAGACCTGCCTGTGTGAAAGATTCCATTTCTGCTGTTTTATCAATTTGATTCCTTATCTGAGAAAGATCCATGCAATGCAAGTCCTTGTTTGCAGATAAGTCTATGAAGTGGGAAGGATAGAGGAAGGAAGGGAAGGAGAAGGGTGGACAGACAGACAGGGCTGGCAAGTTTAGATAGAAGGCAATGGAATTTTATAATTTGTTATTCAGAGATATTGTTCTAAATATAAATAGCTTAAAGACAGTTTTATAAAAATTATTTAATTCATTGTGTATATGCATTTGTGTGTGTGTGTGTATATACATATTCACTATACTCAACTTTAAGAAATTCATTCTCTCCCTACAACCATGTGGGTTCTTGGGATTGAACTGTGGTCATTAGTTTTGGCAGCAAGCACCCTTATCTGCTAACCCCTTTTAGCACATACAATCTACATATTTGTTTTATAGAAATCTATATTAGGAACATATTTTCAGGAAAGGTGAATTTTCAAATTAGGTCAGAGTATGGCAGATAAAGGAATATATATATATATATGGTTGAAATGTACACAAATAACGTACATATGAAGATATTTACGAACTTGGATGGCTGGGACACTTATCTCTATTCAACACATTAAGCCGGGAAACATTTCTCAATAAATTCTTTAGCTATAATTATCCCCACCTCCAATAATACCTGTGCCATTAATCCATGGCACATGTAGGAAATGGATTTTAGGAAGGGGGATAATTAAGGCATTTCTTCTGTGGTTACTTAGAAATTTAAATACTATGTTTTATGCAGTTTGATTTTTTTTTCTAAGAACTCGGGAAAACAGCGCTGTCACTAGGTGTATCTTGTACTTGGGGATTAATTCCAACCTGCAGAACCATGTTTGAGTGGATTCTAGTTTCTCTGCAACCATGAACACCTTGATTTCCCTACAATGATTGAAATGCTATTCCACAGGCAAAGTGGCATATATCTGTAGTCCTATATGGTCTGGGGAAGGTAAGGCAGAAGAATCACTGGTGCCCAAGTGTTTGAAGCCAGCTTGAGCACCATAACAAGACCCTGTTTGAAAACCAACCCCATGAACTCGATTTAACAGTGTGTGACTAGAACACATAAAATTAAGCTAGTAGTCTAGTATTTGATATACTGATAAAACATTTAAAAAGTGGTAAATGCATGAAAGAGAGTATTTGTGAGATGGGGAGAGGTGCAAGTGTACCTTAAGTTAACAAAAAGCAAGACTTTTTCTAGAACCAAGTCACTTCCCTAAAGACTAGGAAAATGTATTGGTGGCTTATACAAATACGAGACTTCTTAGTGGGTGTATTTCTCCATAACCTCCTTTTAAAACAAAACAACAACCAAAAAAAAAAAAAAACAAAAAAAACAAAAAACAGAAGTGACCCAGTACTCAAGACACTTCAAGAAAACTCTAAGCTGTTCATGGTGTTACACGACAACAACCCCAGCACTGGGCAGATGGATAAGGCACAAAAAATTCAGTTATGATTCTGAGGCCAGCAGAGAGTACAGTGAGAGTCAGTCTCTGTCTCCTCTCCTCTCCTCCCCATCTCTCTTTCTCTCAAAACCCTGTAACTTTTTAATCATTTTATGCTTTAGATAAATTGCTATTAGGTCACCTAAAAAAGGTTTTATGGCCATTATCTAAGCTAAAACAAAAGTTTGGTCTGTCTTAAAATTGTATTTTCTATCTTGCAACAATCTAAGCATGGAGAAAAAAAAGCATTCTCCTGCCAACTAAACAGGAGATTGTGTTTAGTTGTTTGATCTGATTGTGATGTTTACTGACAGCTCTGCTTTTGTAAGGGATATATGGTATTGCAATTGATGTTGAACAAGCAATGCGTGAAGAGGGGCAAGAGAACAGTAATGACCATAACTTAATGTTTGAGTAATGTGATGCAGAACAAAAATGATATAGGTAAGCTTAAGGAAGTATGTTGACTCTTGCATGCCTTAATTTCCAGATTTTCAGATTTGAAGAAATCCAAGTATACCAAAAGACTACAAGGGTTATTTTTTTAAAAAACACAATTCAAAATACTAAGAGGAATCTTTCCAAAATCTTTTCAGTGATAAAATCACTTTAAGTTCTTTCCCAACATTTATTCACTCTTTATTCAACAAATATGCATTCAATGTCTACTATTTGACAGTCAATGTTCTATGTACAGAGAAATCTGTCTTCTTGCAGCTCACATTCCAGAGTGAGATGAGAGGCAGCAAACAATGGTAACATAACAAACATGGTAAATAAATGACAGATTTTAGAAAGTGATATAAAGTCAGAGTAGATTAAGGAGATCACAAGTGGGGGTGCTTCAAATTTAAAAGGTATAATAAGGAGCATCACTGAACTGGTGAGTCAACTGACTCACAGAACTGTTCTTTAGAGGTTGATCGGAAAGAATTGTAATGATGCTTTACATTTACTTTGTAACAACAATAGCTGTGCCACTTAGCAGGGGCACTGAAGGAACTTATATAGAGTTGAAGGGGTGAGTTACGTTTGTCCATATAAATTTCATGTGCCTCGGAGTTTACCCACATGCAAATTAATAGCCAGCAGTGAGTAGCTGGGAATCTTGACCTGGAGCTAAGGAGTGATATTTGAGATACAGTTGTTCATTTGAAATCACTGTAGTATTTACTCAGGTCTGAAGTGAAAACGAATTAATACGCTTGCCAAAAGAGAGCAGTGCAAAAAGAAACCAGGGGAAGCCCTCACTTTGGAATGCCTACATTTTCGGAGATGAAGACAAAAACGGAGAAAAGAGGTTACATTTGGACCCTGATCACTACACTTCTTTCCGGGTGGATCCCCGTAAATTTTCTATGCGTCTCTGGCAAGCCAAGCGTTCGGGGCCAAGTTATTTCTCTCCACAACTCTTCACGTTAATGCCCTTCCAACCTTCCTCAGTACGAGTTCTCCGAGGCCAGAAGCATAGGGAAGACATACTGAAAGCAAAGGAATCGACTCAAAAGAAAACCAAATCAACTAACTAGCCAACTTACAAATACCAACTGCTAGGATTCTCAAGGCGCCGCCCACAGCCTTTATCCCCAGCCCCGCCCTTTCTCCTCCTGGGTCTTTCCGTAAGCCCCGCCCCTTCCCCAAGTCCAGCGCTCATTTGCCAGCGCTCTTCTCGTCCCCCCATTGGTCTCGCTTGGCCTGTTCTTTCACGCCCTCGACTCAGTTCCGCCCCTCTGAGAGAAGCGGCACTGCGCAGACTCGGAGGAGGCTCCAAGGACCTTTTTCCGTGTCGCTTTCTCCTTCTTCCCAGCATTCCTTTCTCCTTGTTCTCAGGGCTCACTGAGTTTTGCGCCACCCGGCACTTCGCGCCCAGGGCTCTGGTGACGTCATGTTCCTGCGCCTCGTGGACGCCCGCCGGTGAAAGAAGGAATAGCTCAACCGCCCTTCGCCTCCTTTTGTTGGACTGCCGCTCCTTCCGAATCATGGCGCCATCGCTGTGGAAAGGGCTTGTAGGCGTCGGCCTCTTTGCCCTAGCCCACGCCGCCTTTTCGGCTGCGCAGCGTAAGTGCCTGAAGGGCAGGGACTTCTAACTTGCGGGACACCTAGAGCTTTGTGGGGGCGCTCCCTGAGGAACTGTCGGACCCAGTGCCGGAGGGACAGGCGTTAGAGACCGTTTAGTTTGGGGTGACTAAGTAAAGCAGTTCAGGGTCCTCGGTGAAAGGCTTAAAATCGGAGGGTTGTGGAACACCTGAACTACAGAAAGGTTAGCAGGGCTTGCTGATATTTAAGAGAATTTAGATCAGGAGTCTGCCCCAGAACTCAAGACACGAGATGTCAGATCCAGCAAAGGCGGATCAGACAAAGTGTGCGATCCAGAACTTTGAATGCGTGTGGCTGCATGGCAGTTAGGTAGAGAGCATCCTGGGCGCTCTGCTGTCCAGGCAGAGTCTGAGAAGTTAAGTGACCGTTTGCCTCAGGGAGGCAGTGTGACACGGGGAAAGAGCAGTGGACTGGTAGCATCAAACGGTTAGTTAAGATTTTGCTTAACTGTTAAATCTGTGTGACCTTGGGCAGCAGATAACGTGCTATATTGTGGATTTTAATTTTTTTTCTCAGATCAGTGATTGAAGTTGCTACTACTTTTAGATGCTAGAGGTTCCGCGGTGCCATAAGGGAATTCTTAGGCTAGTGGAGAAATCATTCCAGTAACATAATATGGATGTGCTAAAGGGCTGAGCGTGTGTATGTATAAATGTTCATGGGCATTAGTAGTTTGGTGGGACCCGCAGAAAGTGTCTGAGAGCCTTGCTGCTCGTAGTGTGTGTGGTCAATAGGCCAGCACCATAGACATCACCTGGGAGCTTGTTAGTAGACACTCAGGCTCCACCTCAGACCTATTGAATCAGAATCTTCGTTTTAATAGATCCCTGGGAGATTTACATGCACATTACTTTGTGAAGCACTGTCCTGGAGGAAATTAGGATACACTGGAGTACTGTGTGTACTGAAGTACACTGAAGTACACTGTGTCTCTATTATGCAGTCATAGGGCAAGGAAGGTCCTTTGAAAACCAGCATCCTCATTTCAACAATGAAAACATGCATAGTTACAGTGTCAGGTCAGACTTCATTCAAACAAGAAAGCTGGAAGTGGAACGTTATGTTAATTCAAAACTACTTTTGGTAGTGGGTTTTGTTTTTACTCCTGAAAACATACCTTTTGAACAGAGTCTTAACACATTTATTCAATCAACTTGGGCATTTTAAGTCTATAGTACATAATGAAGTAGGAATTGTCCTACTTAATATAGAATTAAGGTTTTTGTATTTTATATTTTTCAAGTGATTAGACTGCATTGTGGATTTGTGACTGCAGCAAGACTGCTCATGCTGGCAAAAGACTAAGACTAACTGGCATTACCTTTGACACCAGTTGTGTCATGTGAAATTGTGGCATCAGATAGCATTTTATGGTATTGTGGAATGCTTGTCTCTGCCACGGTGACCTTTAATATAGTAGTGCAATGATCATGGACTAAGTAAATCTTGTTTAACTTTTCCATTTCCATTTTACCACTGAGGAAACTCAGTTAAATGGGTATGTATCTTTGAGTCTAAAAAACACTCTGCTCACTTACACATTTTAACAGTCTACAGTTGAAATACATGTTGAGGATGTTTAGAGTGAGGTACAGTAAATTATAGTAAATAGAAGAGCTGGTGCTGTGTATGATTCAGGGTTACCAATTTCCAAATCCTGATTCTTTGATCCCTTGCAACAGTATTAAGTAGTAGTAGGGGCAGAAATTGATGTCCTGAAACTCCAATTATACCACTACACTGAAGAGAAACATTTCCTTACTAATTTTCACTTTGGCTTCACTGTACAGTGGCAGTGGCATTCAGCATTAAAGATTTTTGTAATCCTATTGATTGTTAAATAATTATGACTTCTTTGATCACTTAGTGAAAGAAAGTTTGAGAATGTGTGGGTTTTCTTTACTAATGAATGAAAAATTTTGCTTAGTTATTTCAGTTTTAGATTTGGCCATCTATCACTCATTTATGGTAAAAAAGACAGGCCATGGCAAGCATAAATTAATTCATAAAGATAAGGCTGACTGCATTGGAAGAGGTTTTTGAGGAATCTGGGATTAGCATTACATTATATAGTATATAAGTCAGCCACTTCTTTGGTGTATTGATTTTCTTGCATTTTAAGAACGGAAAACAGGCTACAATTTCGTTAATGGTATGTTTCTGGTTTATAGATCGTTCTTATATGCGACTAACAGAAAAGGACGATGAATCACTACCAATAGATGTAAGTTGTCATTTGTATTCCATTAAATTTTTAAAATCAGCTTCTTTGCTTATGGTAATTTATTTTATTTTATTTTACTATTCTTTCTATCATTTTCAAGCATACTATATTACATCTGTTACCCGCTTCTTTTTTTGAGCTAGAGTCTCACTGTGTAGTTTTCGCCAACTTGGAAATTGCTATATAGACTTAACTGGTCTTACGGTCACAGAGATCTGTCTGCCTCTGCCTCTCTGCCTCTTTTCCTCTCTCCTCCTGAATGGTAGGACTAAGGCCTGTGTTACCTGCTTTTGTCACTCCATAAAATCTAAAGATTTTGAAATCTTAATTTTTTTTATTATATCTTTTTCTCAGACATGGTGGCTCACAGCTATAACCACAGCACTTGGGAGATTGAGGCATAAAGATTGTTGTGAATTTGAGGTCAACCTGTACTACAGAGTAAGACCATCTGTCAAAATAAAAAGGAAGAAGAAGTAGGAAATGAGGGGTCTTTCTAGAAGTTTCTGTATCCACAGTATAAAATAGCCTTTAAAAATCTTATTTGGCATAAGTTTTTATAAAAATTCCTTTTTAAATATTTATTGTGTGTGTGGGCATCCATACCATGGCACAAGTTTGTAGGTCAAAAGACAATCCACAGGACTCAATTCTCTTCTTCCACTATTTGGGTCCCAGGGGAGAAACAACTCAGGTCATCAGGCTTGATGGCCAGCATCCTCACCCAGTCAACCATTTCACTGACCCAATAGTTCCCTTGAAAATGGAGTTTCAAAACAAGCAATGCTGACAGCACATTACTTACAGACAGGGATCAATGATTTAAAAAAAAAAAAAAACTAAAGGTGGCTTTTAACCTGAATTAATGCCTATCCCCCATTTGACTTGTAATTTATTATTATTAGATTTAAACTTTTAAAATAGGTAAGTTCTTTGTAACAATTAAACAATAGCTGTGAAAAATATAAATTACACAAAATTAAAACCATGGGAGCAACAGAAGTGATAGCATTCCCGTCAATTTCACATTTACCCATAATAGTTTAAAGGATATCAGAGTTTAGGCTTTTTCCTATGTATAGACAATGTTGTACTTTGCTTTACGAACAGCTTTTGGGAGCTGTTGAGATGTCTCAGTGGTAAAGATGTCTCAGTGGGTAAAAGCACTTGCTGCCAAGCCTGAATTTAATCCCTGGAATCCACATGATAGGAGAGGACCAACTTGTACACGTTGTCTCTGACTTGAACCCTTATACTGTGGCACCTATATTTCCCTCTATAAATGTGAAACAAGCAACAAAGTTAAGGTTGAAAGAAGATCCTTCATAAAAGCATGATGTATGCGTATATGTAGTTTAAAAATTGTTTTTGAAATTAAAATATAATTATATCATTTCTTCCTTCCAACACTTCCCATGCACTCACCCCTTGCTCTCACTCAAATATAGGTCTCATGACCTATGTTTCTTGTTGTTACATATGTATGTATTTCTGGATATATAAATACAACTGCTCAGTTACTATAATGTTACCTGTATGTATATGATTTAAGGGATGACCATGGGGCCTCAACACGAGACAAAGAATCACAACTAATGAATGCTGAGAATAGGAGACATAGTCTTTGCTAGGGAAGAGCCCCCCAAGTCATTATTCAATAATAAGTATATATGTAGTCTTGTAGTTAGCTAGCTTTGGTTTTTGTTTTGTTTTGGAGACAGGCTGCGTGGGCTAGGCTAGCACTGAAATTGTATATAGCCAAAACTGGCCTTAAAACTCTTGATTCTGCTGCCTTCATTTCCTGGGTACTGTGATTATAAGTGTGTATGGCTATACCTACTGTATGGTTAGTTTTCCTTGAACATAATTTTTCTGGAGCATATTTTTATGACAGTTCATTGATGTACCACATTTTTGCTAATTGTGTTAATATGAACACAGTCTCCTTGGGGTTAGGGATGTAACTCAGTAGTGTTTGACTGGTATACATAAATATGTGTGTTTGATCTTCTTTTATACCCAAATAAATGGAGCATGGTGGTATGCATCTGTAATTCTAGCACTTGGAATGTAGAAACAGGAGGCTCAGAAGCTCAAGGTTTTCCTCAGCAACATTAAACTGAGACCCTGTCTTAAAAACAACAACAAAACAAGACAATCTCTTTAGTATATTGGTGGTTGGAATGTAAAGTAACATTTCAGATGTTGTTGGGTTTTAATTTAAACATTAATAGCTTGTGACTAATTATGTCTCTGCTTTTAACTAAAGATATAGTATATGTGGCTATTAACTTACCCTCCTTTCACCTTTTTCTTTTTGGTAGATGTATACAAACTTATACATGAATTTTTATGTCTATTTAAAATAGCTTTCTTGGAATTCTCAATTGGCAAATTTTAAAAAAAAATCATGTATTCATAATTAAGAAAATAGACCGGCCCATGATCCTGTGTTGGTTAATTTCAAACATGAAATTAAACATTGTTGTTTGCACAACCTGTTTGGAAAGCAGTTTGGTATTATGTAATATATCTGAACCCATACATACTCTGTACTCAGAGTTTCCATTCCTGTGTACCAGGAGACATGTAGGAATATTTATGTTGGCCCTGTAAAAGTAACAGGAAACATCCCACATTCCCAGCAATAATGAAATAAATCATGTTGTTTTCATATGATAGGTACTAAACACAATGAAAAGGAATAGACTACTGCTGTGGGGATGATTCTCATAAATAATGTTGAGGGAAGACAGCTAGTCTCAAAAGAATGCATTTGAGTGCATTTAAATGAGATTCAGAATGAGTAAAAATAAACAATAATGTGTTCTAGATGTTCATACGTTGTTCAGGAACAGGAAGGAAAATTGTCAAAAACAGCCAAGGAACTGATTAATGCACAATTAAGTACAGTAGTTAACTTTAAGAAGGAAGGAAAGGAAATAATGGGATAGGTACTTTGGAGGTTCTGCGAAGCCAGGTTTGGTGATATATACCTGTAATTGCTGCATCCGAAAAGGCTGATGCAGGAGGGTTTTAATGCCCATCTGGGATATATGATGTGATCCGGTTTCCAAAAGAGGAGGGGAAGGACTGAAAGTTTAGTTGGTTGGCAGGTGGGTACATGATAACTTTTTATTGCTTTTGTGCTCATATACTTTGTGCCCTCTCTGATACTGACCAGTAATAAAATAACAAAAAAATAAAATAAGAAAGAGTTTTGGCTTCTCCTGGAAGCAGACACTGTTTGGTACTTGAGTTCTAAGTGGTTTGGTACCACTCAGTATTTGGTGACTATGCTTCTCTGAACATATTGCTAAGTTCATCCTAAAACATTGGAAGTATTATTGTACTTAAGAAATTTTATTGTGTCTGAGTGGAAATCATTTCAAGAACTGACTCCTTGGTGAATGTCACTGAAGAGTGTTTGTTAGAGCTTGCACAGAGGGGAGGAGTAGATTGTCAATGTTTCAAACAGTATTCATATGCTCTTTGTTAATCTGCAACTTTGTACTCACAGATAGTTCTGCAGACACTTCTGGCCTTTGCAGTTACCTGTTATGGCATAGTTCACATCGCAGGGGAATTCAAAGACATGGATGCCACTTCAGAATTAAAGAATAAGTAAGTTCCTTTCCAGAAGCATTTAACTTGAGAGAGATTTGTTTTGTGTACACAATTTGCAGTGTGATTTCAGCTACACCAAAGTTGGTTTCATTTTTACCTTTTGATTATGTAGTTTGTAGGAGTAATGAGGCAAAAGTACTACGTCAGTGTTTGGAATCCTAGGACAAGTAGAAGTTGAAAGCCAGGTATAGTGGCGCGTGCCTGTAAGCTCAGTATTCTTGAGGGTGAAACAGGAGGACTGTGAGTTCCAAGACAGCCTGGGCTGTATATAGGGAGAGCCTGATTCAAAACAATACCATAAAAGGAGAGTAAAAACAAGGTATTAGACTGTGGTTACTGCTAGTGGCCTAAAATTACTGGTTGGTTAGACTGTGATAGGTGGATGAAAATAGGTATAAAGAAAGATAATAGCTTAGAAACATTAGCTAGGTTCCTTCCCTTTTTTCCCCCTCTTATTTATTCCCTTCCTCTTTCTGTCTTCTTCCTTCTTATTCTTTTACCCTCTTGTCCGAACTTAGTCTTTGGAAGAATAACTGAATTTTCTGTTTCCTCTGTCCATTTGAACCTAAGCTGTGACCTAATCTGTGCCCTTGGCCCTTTTTCTGTTGGGATTAAAGAACATCATTATTCTGGATATTTCTTCTGGCTTTTGTTTGCTTACTCGCCCCATATTTTTAAGTAAGTTGGTTAAATTCCATTTCAGGACTTTCTGTACTTTCTTTATCCAGAAATAATAACCCTTTATTATATTTTCTTGGAAGAACTCACAGTAAACATCTGTACACTGGAGGAAGTTATTCCCCCTCCATTTACTTCATTATTTGAATTTATTATTTTCAGATTATTTTGCATTTATGTATATGTGGCTCCATGAGTTTATATATACTATGTGCATGCAGTTGCCTATGGAAGGCACAGAGAATTAGATTCACCTAGAACTAGAGTTAATGGCAGTATGAGTCACTCACTCAGCATGAATGCTGGGAACTAAGCCCTGGTGCTCTGCAGGGACAGTATACATCTTAACCCTTGAGCTACCTCTCTAGACCCTCTTATTTCCACTTGTATGGTTAAGTGGGTCTACCTTTGAGATTTTCTATCATAAAGAGAAGATTCTCTGGTTCTTTTCAGGAAAATAATATTTAAAAGCAAACACTAAAAGCTCATATCTCAGAACATTTGTGAACTTTTTTGAATGATACAAATCTCACTGGGAGCATCTTCCAATGATCTCAGGCAAGAGGCCAGGAAAGAAAGGAGCCAAACCAAATGGTGTCAAGCAGGAGGCAGCAAAATAGTTGAGTTTAGCCAATAGTACATACAGAAGGCCAAAAGAAATTTTTCACTGTTCTTGAAAAACAGATCCTTGAAATGTCTATGGCTTAGGGACGAAGGATCAGAAGTATAGTCTGTGTGCTAGCATTTGAAAGATGATTTATCATAAGCTACTGTTATGTTTATAGAGATGACCGAAGTTCACCTACTATTTGTTATTATTGATAAGCATCCAGGAAGGAATGAGTGGCTGTAGAAAAAGTCTGAGAACTTTATGGGCATTTCCAAGTTTTTTACATTCTTTGTATAGTGAAAATATGCCGTAAAGTGTGATTACTATTTCTAGTCTAATTTCTGATTTATTCTTATGTAAAATATAATTCACAGCAAATTCATAATTAATTAGAAGCCTGCTTATTTTTCAAATGTGATTTTATAAAGGTTTATCTAAAATTGGTGCTTTTTTTTCCTTTTAAGGACATTTGATACTTTAAGGAATCACCCATCTTTTTATGTGTTTAATCATCGTGGCCGAGTGTTATTCCGGCCTTCGGATGCAACAAATTCTTCAAACCTCAACGCATTGTCCTCTAATACATCATTGAAGTTAAGAAAGTTTGACTCACTGCGCCGTTAAGCTTTTTACAAATTAAATAACAGGACAGACACAGAATTGAGTATTGGAGTTTGGGGTGTGTAAAACATCCCCAAACATCAGTATTTATATTGCTATTTCAGAGCTAATTAAAATACTCTATGGCCCTTATTTGTACATTGTTGAAATCAATGGTGTATAAGTTGTCTGTGAAATGAGTCTTTGAAGTTTCATATAGAGGTTTTTTTGTTCATTTAAAACAATTCCCATGTTTTGTAAAAGTCACTGTTTCGAACACATTTCCCAGAAAAATGTTGGGATTTTTGTGATTATTTATTTTTGTAGATTTCTTTTCTTTTGCACTACAGGTTTTAGGAACCCTGAAAAAAGCATATAACACCTGCATTTTGCAGCACAAGAGTCAAATGGTCTTTAGTTCTTATTAGACCAACTTCTTTAAGAAGACCAACATGATGATTTTGCAGTTTTTCTTAGGTCCCCTAAAAAGTGACTCTGCTTTTATGGATACTTGCCAATTTATGAATGTTTTTTCTCCAGACCCCATTCCCTGATACCTTCTAATATCAGCTGTCTTGTTTCATCACTATGAGATTCTGTGTGCAGTGAACAGGTTTTGTGTCAGAAATTCTATCATAACATATATACATATATATTTAACAACGTCATCTTGCTTTGTGTAAAACTACTCATGGTTTTTGTTGTTAAGACTTTCACTGATCATATAATGTAAGACTAGTTGAAAGTAGACCAAAAAGGTAATTTGTGGCTTCATTATCTTGCCTGTGTAGAATAGTATTGACTGAGGAAAAGTGATTGCCATTAGCCAGTTTTGTTCATTCAAAGTCTGTGGGCTTATTTATTTCATACTAAACTAGTAAATTAGTGAAAATAAAGGAAATGTCTCATGTAATCTAAAGGCATATGCAAAGAAATTGGGCCAAATATGTTCTAAATATTTGGAGCTAGTCTATTTCAATTCTCTCAGAAAGTTAAGGTTATTTAAGAAATTGCTTTGAGGCTTCTGATTGAAAGTTGGCTTGGCATTTTCCATCTTCACTACAGTGCTAAAGGTGAACATAAGGACATAGCATTGAATGTTTTTCAGAAACAGTAATCTTACTCTTAGGAAAATTGGAATAGCTTTTTCAGCTAAGAAACTAAGAAACTCAACATTACTTTGTAGAGATTATTGCTTTCCACAAGCATCAACACATAAATTTTGTTAAATTATATAGGTGTAAAGGGAATAACTGCAGATTTTGATAGGAAACCCATCGTGTATGTGTGTGTGTCTGTCTGTCTGTGTGTGTGTGTGTGTGTGTGTCTGTGTGTGTGTGTGTGTGTGTGTGTGTCTGTCTGTGTGTGTGTGTGTGTGTGTGTCTGTCTGTGTCTGTCTGTCTGTGTGTGTCTGTCTGTGTCTGTCTGTCTGTGTGTCTGTGTGTGTGTGTGTGTGTGTGTGTGTGTGTCTGTGTGTGTGTGTGTGTGTTTGTTGTTTGTTGTTTGTTTCAAGCAGGGTCTTGATATACAGATACTCCTACACTCGCTGGCATACTTTTTCATTAGCAATGAACCTCAGCCTTTCTACCCAGTGAGGCATAGCCTCAAAGGACAAGATTATTGTCATTGACTTGTTTTTGTTGTTTTTGTTTTTTGTCTGTAAACAAGATTTTACATAAACCTGAGCTAGCCTCAACCTCACTATGTAGCCAAGGATGATCTTCATGCCTCCACCTCCTCAGTGCTAAGATTATAGGTGCTGCCACTATACCTGATTTTCTGGGTCCTGGGGATTGAACCCAGTGCCTTATGCATGCTAAGCAAGCACTCTAGAAACTGAGCTACATCCCAGCCCCTTGGCATGAGATTGTGACTCTTGTTTTGCTAAGTCTATGTAGCACTGACTCTATTCAGAAATTTCTACTCAGAAATTTGCTGATTGCCTCCAATAATTTAGAAACAGACTAAAAATGTGAAGTCAAGCCAGGTGTGGTGGCATGTGCATGTAATCCTAGCACTTAGGAGGCTGAAGCAGGATCACAAGTTTGGGGCAAATCTGGGCTATCTTAGTGAATCCCTGTCTTAACCCCATCCCCACCCCCCCCCCAAAAAAGTGAATCCAAGGATTAACATGATGATAGTGAAATCAAAATAGCATGCAAAAAGCATGCTGTAGATCATCAGGCTTTCTACCATTCTTCTTGACTATTACTTGTTTTCTTCTCTTGGGGGATTGTCTTCCCTTCTTAATGTGTTTTCATAACAATGCTACTGAGAATTCATCTACTTGCTTTGTCATTTCATTCTTTTAAAGGGTAGAGCTGCCTGACGGGGCTCACACGTGTAATCCTAACCCTCAGGAGGCCAAGGCAGGAAAGCTGTCACACAAATTCAAAACCAGATTGAGATACACATGGAGACCTTATCTTTAAAGAGATTATACCAATCTGAAAGAGTACAATTAAATAACATTTAATATACTCACAAAATTGTTCAACTACATGATAAATCTAGGCCATTTTACTATCCCCAGAGAAGCCCTGTACTCTTTAGTAGTCACCTCTGATTTCCTCCCAATGTGTCTCACCTAGGTCCTAGAGAATATATTTGTATAATCTGAAAATGAATTAATGCAATAGTTAGTCTTTGCAAACAGTTTCCTAAATATGGCTTCCTATGTGGAGTGAACACTCATCTTGAGAACCCAGAACCCAGTACAGTGAGAGGAAGTGGTTGAGGGGCTGGTGATAAAGAACTTGTCTAACAGGTTCATCTTTAGTACCACAGGAAAAAAAAGTAGTTGGTAAATTAATGAATTTAAAGAGGGAAAGTCAATACCTGACAGACTCTTCGGTTAATCTTGTTACATAGACTAGTTTTCCTTCTAGCCAAACATCCATTCTATACTACTGCTTCTAATATTTATTTAGTTTGTACAATGGGTATTAAAAATATATTCTTGCCTACCCAGCCAAGAAAATCCTCCTAAAAATAATGCTAAATTTTTGGCAAATAATTGACATAATAAATTTTAAATGTGTCTACCTTTAGACAGCTTGTATACCTCAGACCAGGTAAACATCCCAATTTTTTTTAATTGACTTCATTGAATTTCTGCTATCTTCTTGAAATACGGTACTACTATAAAATTAAGATTTGGGTGCATTGTAACAGTGCTAAGTGCGTTCAGTACAGAATTTTATTTACAGTACTGTGGGATAGTCCACTACTGCCTAGGGTAGTTTAAAAACAGCAATGTGAGCTAGTGCTAGGTAAGCCTATACTTAATTTCAGTGACATTAAAAAGTAGGAGACATATACAATCAAAGTTCTCCAGAATGCAGGAATACTCTTCATTACCAGGGAAGTAGCAAAATCCCATGGGCTAATAGCTCAACTGCAGGGAATAAAGATTGTGAATTGGTGACAAGTATGCATAGTAATTCCCTAATGATTGTTTCCTAAACACTTGGTGGCATACTTTTGAGTGACATGACAGCATCTTCCTGGCTATATGTGACCTGTTTCCATGATGTATTGAATACTGTTGTGTGTGAGCCTTGATGCCTGTAACACCAATAAACCCATTTTTGAATATGTTTCCTCTTTAAAGGACCTTGCCCTGTCCAATAAATAAGTGATTGTCTCACCTTGGTTTTGGTAGTGTATTTTTGTTTTGTTTTGTTGTACTTTTAAAACTCATTTCTTCAGCTTCTCTGTCTCCAGAAAAAGATGAGCAATGATACTGTGTTTCTTTAGTATGATGCTGTTTTTCTAAATGCATACTTTAATTAAAAGTCTTTAAAAATATTTTTTAGTTTTTGAAATAATATAATTACATAATTTCTCCCTTTCCTTTACTCCCTTCAACCACTTCCATGTAGCCCTCCTTGCTATCCTTCAATTTCATGGCCTCTTTAATTATTGTTACATACATATTTGAGATGATGTTTCATTTATATAGTCTTTGCTAACCTCAAACTCACTAATCAAACAAGAGTGGACTTGAATTCCTAATTGCCTTGCATCTGCCTCCCAAGTACTGAGGTTACAGGTGTGCACCACCACACCCCACTGTATATGTAAAGTATTAATGTAATTTTGGTTTTGCATTCATCATGTATAATGTCACTTCTAAATAACCAAGTGCAGGAGATCATCCTGAGCAGCAATATGAAATCACAAATACAGCATACAGTTAAAATGACAGTCAAAAAACCCCTGATTGGGCTGGGTGGCACACACCTTTAAGACGGATCTACAAAGTGAGTTCCAAGCTGGCCAGAGCTATGTAGTAAGATCCTATATACTTACAACACACACACACACACACACACACACATATGCACACATGCATGCATGCACAGGCAAAATAACAAACCATGATTGGAATATCAGGGAATAATCAAAAGCATTTTGAAAATCTAAGGGCAAGTCCCATATGTTAAACTTACCAGTTACCTACAGTAATATGAAAGCACTACCAGTTTCAAAATCCATGTAGAATATTTCAAAATAACTTGATAAAGTGTTTCTTATTTAAGAAGGAAAAGGAAATATATATGCACATGGAATGAAAGACCAGTTATTGCAGAAAGTCCTAAAATTTAAGAACATGACCAAAATATATGGTATGAAAATAATTCTTAAATTAAAAAATTAGCCCCTGGTTAAAGAAGCCAGCTATAGAATGATCAAAAACTTACTTTGTTAAGTAACAAAGAGTTCCCTCAGAGTAGCTAGATAGCTAGAAAAGTGCATATGTCACATTTGTGTAATATTTGTTTATTATGTAACTTGTAAATAAATAGACTGCCCCTGGGTTTTGAAAAAATAAGCTTTTCCCCCTTCTAATATGTATGCTTGCAGAGGTAATCCACTTTGATTGCCATCCAACATATCTTCATTATTTTAAATTAATAGACTCAGACACTTTATGCCTTTGTATGTTGTTTCTTATGTTTTATAAGATCTTTCTATATAAATATATACAGAAACACCATTATTTTTTCAAATAATATTCCAAACATTAGTGAATTTTTAGATTGTTTCTAGTATTTTACTGAGTCATATTGGAGTAAATGTACACATTCATTTAATGATATTATGCCCACAGGGTTAATTTTACCATAGAATTCCTGAATCAAAGGGTGTTTTTCATTTTCAGTAGCTACTGTCATACTGACATTCAGACAATCTCAACCCAGCACCCTTCCAGATTCATGCCAATACTGGATAGGAAGCAGTTTTTGGTTTGATTATCTGAAAGTAAATTATTGGAATCTTATATTTTTATGATGGTTTAATGCATTCATTTTATTTATTTTTATTTTTGTTTTTACTTGATTTTTTGGGACAGGGTTTCTCTGTGTAACATTCTGGCTGCCCTGGAACTCTGTAGACCAAACTGACCTGTAACCCATAGACCTGTAACCTGCCTCTTCCTCCCAAGTGCTAGGATTAAAGCTCACCACCGCTGCTGAGCTGGTTTCATGCATTTTAATGGAAGAGATGGAACATATTTTCTTTTCTTGCTTTTCAGTGAACTGTGTGATTGTGTTACGTTTTCGGTTGAGCTTTTTGTAAGTTAAGAAAATTGTTTAGTGATGTTTTACTGAATTTTGTTTTATTTGTGGCTACTGGGAGCTTGCTTTGCCTAGAAAGGCTTTTACATTTAAAAATGAATTTTCTAGCACTTTAACAGGGTTTTGTTTGTCTGTTTTTTTGAAATAAGATCTTTGTATGTTGTACTAGCTGAACTGTTCATATATGTAGCCCAGGCTGGCCTAGAACTAACCACAACTCTGCCTTAGCATCTACAGTGCTGAGGTTACAGGTATGTACCACAACAACTGGCTCAAGGGGTTTTGTTTGCTTGCTTTTACATTTTAAATCTTTAGATCATTTGGAATTTAAGTAATAGGAATGCTTTTTATCCAAGTAGCTAACTGCCTACCCCAACCCCATTTGTTCTTTTCTCCCATGTTGATTGGAAGAGCCATCTTCTACATGGAATGACCACAGATCTCTTACTGGACTTTGCAATCTATAGAGGGGCAAAGCCACACAAAAATTCTAATTGTTTTAAATTGCTATCTACTTACTTCCTTTCTTTTCCTTTTTTTTTTTTTTTTTCCTTTTTGTGGTCCTCGGGCAGTCTAACCCAAATCCTTGAGCATGATATATAAATGCTCTACGGAGCTGGTCTATGTCTTCAGCTCCATAGTTGGCTTCCCTAGTCCAAACCTCACTATTCCTTCTGAGGAATTTTCCTAATTATCCTTACATGTTTATTTTCCCAGATAACCTCTAGTTAGCATTTCGCTCATATCTAAAACATTTTTCCTGTATTTATTGTTGGGATTTGGAAGCTTGTGAAATGTGAAAGAATAGTGTGACGAGCCTGGGAATGCTCCATTTAGTGCCATCATCCCTAATTCTCTTGCCACTGTTGTTTATTTCTCCCATGTGTTTTTTTTCCTTCTTCCTTATCATTTCAGCCAAGTTGTAGACATTTATCATCACACTTCATGACATTCCTAAACATGCCAGTGTGCCTGTCCTACAAGAGTGAGAACATTCTCCCATGTGGTCACAATGCCACTGTCATAACTAAGTGAGAGTGAACCATTTTATATCCAAATTTCTCCACACTTCTCCCAGATAGCTTTTATAGCTGCTTCCCCAAGTTTTGCAGATTAGCACCAATTAGTGTCCCTTTAGTCTGCCTTTTAACAAGTGGTATTTTTCTAAAATAAAATTGGTTCTTTGTACTTTTTTTGACAGTTGATGATAATGTTATCAGCGCTTAAGAGAAAAACAAAGGGGCAGGCAAGCTGCCAGGAAGAGGGGCAGTGTTTAAAGAATGCAGGTCATTTCAGTCATGAAGGTCAGCCACAGGATCAACAAGCCGCTGCCAGGCAGAAAGGGAGGAGGGTTCATGGAGAAATAGTGAGGAAGCCCAGAGCATCTGGAAAGCATGCCCAGGGCTTTGGCTAGTACCCAAAAGAAAGAGAGGGAAAAATAGAGAAAGGCAAAAGTGCTAGATGGTGGTGGTCCACGCCTTTAATCCCAGCACTCGGGAGGCAGAAGCAGGGGATCTCTGTGAGTTCAAAGCCAGCCCTGCCTGTCTCAAAAGACAAAACAAAACTCAGAAGAAAAAAACTGTAGACTTCAGTTCATAATGGAAAATTTGCAAGGACTGAATGGAGTAAAGGACTTCTGGGAAAAGGGTATGGTTACTAGGTATATTTAGGTATATTATCTTTTCAGGGGCGTGGATAGGAAGGTAGGCTGATTATCAGAACATTTTCACTCTTTCAAAAAACTTGGAAAGATAATACAGTGTTCTTAAGTGCCCTATAATCTGTTTCTCTCGTTACTAACACATTAACCTAAGGTACTTGGTACAATCAATATTAGTACAAGATACTAAAGTCCATACTTTATTCAGAATTATTGGTCTTTGCCTAGTATCTTTTTTTCTTCCAGAAATAGATCCAAAGAACCATTTTACATTCAGATACTGTGTCCTGTCTTCTCTTGGCTGTGACAGCATAGACATTCTTTGATATTTTGCTGCTGGGATTTGTCCGATGTTACTAGACTGTGATTATATGTTGGGGTGGGAGAGAAAGACAGCCAAGGTAAACAGTCCCCCTCATCATATCATACCAAGTTCATGTATCCACTCATCACTAGTTCACCCATCAAAAGTAAGATTTGTCAGCTGTCTCCACTGATTCCAATACTTATTGGAAGTCCCTATATACAGCCCTCACTTAAGAAGTGAGAACTTATGCCATCCTACCTTGAAGATAGAGTGCTTACATAACTGATTTAGATTGCTTCTATAGAAATAAATAACTTCTGAAATCTGTCCAATCCCATGTACTAATTTGTTTAGTCATTTCATAAAGTTTGGATTCAC
The DNA here is from genome assembly GCA_030556225.1 of Cricetiscus sungorus. NCBI lineage: Eukaryota > Metazoa > Chordata > Mammalia > Rodentia > Cricetidae > Cricetiscus > Cricetiscus sungorus. Next base: position 14,897,078 of record JANBXA010000726.1, read on the forward strand.
AAATGCGGACACTACTTATTTTATTGCTGCAATGGTTTGCGTTTTTGAACACTGGGAGCTTTTGTTCTGTGTGCTCCTGTCTCCCTTTGATATGCCCCCACCATAGATTTTTATTTTAAGCATGTCTGCTTTCTGGCATGACAATACATTCTTAGTTCACATTGGCTACTTTCTTCCCCAGTCCTAGAATTAGCCTACACCCAACACCTGGCCACTGGCTTTGCTCCTTCTCACTGGAATTTCACTGCTTCTACATCTTCTCATTTGGATATGACAAGGAAATGTATGTGTGCATATTAATTAACCTGGATACTTACATGTAAGTGTAACTATTTTATATATGACGTCTATATTTATGAGTTCATGCTGATATTCATTTATTTTTATTTTGGTTTTTCAAGACAGGGTTTCTGTGTGTAATAACTCTGTCTATCCTGGAACTTGCTTTCTAGACCATGCTGGCCTTGAACTCACAGGGATCCTCCTGCCTCTGCCTCCCAAGTGTTGGGATTAAAGACATGTGTCACCACAGCCCAGCTCATGCTGATATTTAATACATCACCCCATTGATCATTCTAACTTCTTTTCCTTGCTTATGTGTAAACTCACTCCAACTGAAACCTTACTCCCACCAGCTGCTAGTCACTTAACTGAGTTGTTTAATATCTACTTCTTTTACGTTTTTGTACATGTAAAGTAATTGCAGGATTGCTAGATCACAGGCCCTAAAAAACAACTTTACCAAGTAGAGCACAGAGATTACAAGTTAGTTGTTTGCCATTAGTGTTAGAAAGTCTGCTTATTTGCAGAGTTACTTCCCCCTGTTCAGGATATTCACTGATTTTGTCTGCTTCTTTCTTTCTTTCTTTCTTTCTTTCTTTCTTTCTTTCTTTCTTTCTTTCTTTCTTTCTTCCTTTCTTCCTTGCGGAGAGGAAGAGGTAGACAAAGTATCACTCTGTAGACCCAGGCTGGCATCAAACTCACAGCAATGACCCTGTGTCAGTAACTTCATAAATCTGTAATACAATTAGATTGTTTTATCACAGTGTACATTCTATTTGGGGATTTCCCTGGCCTCCTAAATAATTGCTTCATTTGTACACAGCAATGTTCATTCTTTTTTCATTTTATATGTGTTTGTTTTATTGTGTTTTGTTTTCAGTACTAGACATTGAACCTGGCCTTCAACACAGGCTAGGCAAGTCCTCTACCTTTTTGATTTCGAGATAGTATCTCACTAAGTACCCTAGAAGACACTGAACTTGAGACCCTCCTGCCTCAACTTTCCAAGTATACTTGAGATTGGAAGTATGTGGGTCTAAACCCAACAGTATTCCTTTTTGTGTTCTAAAGTTTAATGAGTTTTGACAGGTACATAATGTTAAATAAGTACAACTGTGCTATCATATAGAATCATTCACAGTCTTGCAAAGCCCTGTGCCCTGCCTCTTGCTTCTCCTTCCCCTAGGCCCTTGTGTGCTCATTTATACTGCCATATGGTTGAAATCCTACACTATGTAGCCTTTTTTGACTGACTTCTTTCAGGAATATATATTCAGCAACCCTCTCCGTGTCATGACAACGTATTTCTTTTTCTCCATGAATAACACACCGTTTTCTGGATGTCCTTACTTGCATACTTAGTATGTTGAAGCACATCCCGGTGCCTTGGCTGGTCTTGAATCAAGTTGCTATAAGCATTCTCATGTAGGGTTTTTGTGTGGACATAAAATTTCAAATTAGTTGGGTAAATACCAAGGAGCACAGTTGCTAGATCATATGTTAAGATTAAGTTTAGTTTTATAAGATATTGCCAAACTGTCTTTCAAAATGGCTGTATGATTTTGCAATCTCTGTAGCAATGAATGTGTTCCTGTGGCTTGGCACCCTCATCTGTTATTGGTACTATCTGCTTTGAATTTTAGATGTACTGCTAAGTGTGTAGTAACATCTCATCATTATTGTAATTTGAGGTTCCTTCACATTTTCATGTGCTTATTGGCCATCTCTACTTTTCCTTTACCTATTTTTTTTTAACATAATGTATTTATTTTTATTTTCTATCCATTGGTGCTTTGCCTGCATGTATGTCTGTGTGAGGGTATCAGATTCCCTGGAATGGGAGTTACACATTTATGAACTGCCATGTGGGTGCTGGGAATTGAACCTGAGTCCTCTGGAACAGCTTCCATGTTAAACATTGGTGGTAGCTGGGTGGTGCTGGTGCACCCCTTTAATTCCAGCACTTAGAGGCAGAGGCAGGCAAATTCCTGTGAGTTCCAGGCCATCCTGGACTACAGAGTGAGTTCCATGACAGTCAGGGCTACACAGAGAAACCCTGTCTCTCACACACACACACACACACACACACACACACACACACACACACACACACACACACTCGGAGAGAGAGAGAGAGAGAGAGAGAGAGAGAGAGAGAGAGAGAGAGAGAGAGAGAGAGAGAGAGAGGGATGTAGAGAGGTATATATATAGAGAGACGGAGAGACACAAACACAGAGACAGGGGTGAGAAAACGTTGTAAAAATCCTATCTAATTGCATCATTTACTCATATTAGTTTTGTTGTTTTGAGAAAAGGTCTCACCTCATAACCCAGAGTTGAATTTTTGATGCTTCTAGCTCTGCCTCTAGAGTGCCATGATTATAGGCAGGTGCCACTATTTGCTGACTGTCCCAGTACCATATGTTGCCTGGTGTGGTTTCCTGAAGTCATCTGTACACTAGGTTTCCACACATGAGTGAATCCCCCCTGAGCCTTGCTTTTCTGTGTCATTGTTCTGTTCTTATATTCTGTGCCACACTGTAGTGATCAATAAAAGTTAACCGAAGGTCCTGAGAAGTGTAATCCAGATCTGCCACATTTGCTCCTTTTGTGTTTGTCTTGGCTATTCTTGTGAATTATTTCTCATGTAAATTTTTGAATCAGCTTGTCAAGTTCCATTATAAAAAAAAAAAACAAGCAATGGGGTGGCGCATGCCTTTAATCCCAATGCTCAAGAGGCAGAGACAGGTGGTTCTCTGTGCGTTCAAGGCTACACTGGCCTATACAGAGATTTCCAGGACAGGCTCCAAAGCCACAGAGAAACCCTGTCTCAAAAACAAAAACAAAACAAAAAATGAAAAAAAAAAGAAAACAACAACAACAAAAAAACCACCCAATAAGCCCTGTTAGGATTTTTATTGTAACTTTGTTTGATGTGGCCCTTATCTAATGTCTTTCAGCAAAATTTTATAATTACTTGCATGCTGGATATATATAGTTGCATTCCTATACTCCATATATTGTATTGTAAAAGATGTTTATTTATGTGTCTGGTCTTATTGTAGCATATAATGTCCTGCTTGGTTGATGTCCTTGGAAGGCCTGCTCTTTTCTGAGAGGAGACAGGATAGTTGTATCTAAGGGAGATGGGACACTGGGGGGGGGAGGAGGAAGGGGACACTGTGGTTGGAATGTGATATGTGAGAGAAGAATAAAGAAAAAGGTGTATATTTCTGTATGTTTATATGTTTATTCCTCACAGTTTTGCTAATCTTACCTTAAAGGTTTGTTTTTCTTACTTTTTTGGGGTACTGTTTTCTTTTTTTAGAAATTCAGTTAATTTTTTATATGCTGAATTTATACTTAATAAGCTACTTGACCTTTTGGTTCATCAAAATAATTTATATTTCAGTGCTGTACTGTTGAATAGAATTGGTGTCAAAAGCACATTTCATCTTGTCTCTGATCTTTGGAAGATCCTAACTATTATTATTATTATTATTATTATTATTATTATTATTATTATTTTGTTTTTTCATGACAAGATTTCTCTGTATTGTGTTGGTTGGAGTCTGTCCTGGAACTCTCTTTGAAGACCAGGCTGGCCTCGAACTCACCGAGATCAGCCTGCCTCTGCCTCCTGAGTGCTGGGATTAAAGGTGCACACCACCAACACCTGGGGATTCTAATTATCTTTTAAGGTGAAATCTCACTATGTAGCCATAACTGGCCTTGAATTTGCTTATGTATACCAGCTGGCCTCAAACTCAGAGACCAGCCTACCTCTGTTTCCCAAAGAGAGAGAACTGGGATTAAAGTCATGTGCCACTATGCCTGGCGACAATTAGGAATAAATTGTGCTGTAGGTTTTGGTAGATTTACTTCTTGAGTATGTGTATGAACTTCTTAAAAAGTAAATTCATGGTTGGTGAGATTGTTCAGTGGTGCTTATTGTATAAATCTGGTGACCTGAGTTCAATACCGAGAACCCAATGGTAGAAGGAAATAGTTGACTTCCGTAAGTTGTTCTCTGACCTGTACCATAACATGCACATTCAAAAGTACACATATGAGAACACGGGCATACACACACACACACACACACACACACATAGAAAGAGAGAGAATTTTTAAAATAATAAATATTTAAAGACAACAGTGAATTCATGTTGTATAGGACTATCCTCTGAGCAAAACTGCCACCATCTTTGGGAATTAGGCCAGATCTGCTGGCAAAAGATCACACAATTGGGGTTGTTGACATCTGATGCCAGAAGAAATGGATGGGACTGTTATTGAGTCCTCACCTGAATATCCAGCTACTCCTCCCAATCAGTTGTATTCAAATTTGTCCTAAAGGTCCCAGGGAAAGGCTAGAATATATAGATGGTGAAGAACTCAGGCAGGAGCCCTATCTATGTAGCCATGGAGAAGCCTTCATCTGTGCTGCATTCAGACTTTCCAATGTCACTTAAGGTCACCCGTGCCCCTGCTTATAACAAGCCACCCATATTGTGTTAGTAAACCAAAAGAAAGAAAAACAAAAACCTCATTGGCTCACCAGGGTGATCTCTGGTGGACTCAAACTTCAGCTTTTTATTGGTACCTTAGAAGAATGGGGATAGCCATTGCCTAACCTTGCCCCCATGAAAATTTTCACAATGGGAGTTGGGTATAATCTTCATTCACAAGTTATATGGCAGGTCCTATACAACCCTGGAACTGTTCCACACCTGGAATTTTCCAGTCACTGTGGTATCGCATATTCTCACATGCCCCCTCTTTTAGCAACTGCTGACATCATTACCTCCAATCCAATATCTGACGATTGTCTCTCCACTCTAGCCCATGTACCATGGTCTCTCACCAGTGTACCATGACAGTTTCTTAAATGACCTCCCTAACTACTTTCTAAGTTTTCCACACCCTGAAGTTTGTTCTTAAATATGAGTATTGGCCATCCTTTTTGCTTCCTTTCCTTTTCTTCGCTCATTTAACCACAAAATACTTTTGGGATCAAATGGTTTGTCTCTGTTCCTCTAGCCTACTCTAACACTATTGATCATTGATCATCAGGAAATCCAGTAAGTCCATTCTGATTAGCCTGCTTCCCATTTGTGTCCACTTCCTACCCATCATCT
>JANBXA010000726.1:17657500-17697500 GCA_030556225.1 Cricetiscus sungorus
GCCTCTGTCACAAGGCAATACTTATTTTTAAGGAAGAGAAACATCATCTTGCTGTGTCCTCAAAGTATATTGCAGTGCCTGGAACCCCCAGTGAGCTCATTACATGATTGCCTAGTTTCTCAGCAGGAAGGAAAGGCACATTGTAACTGAGGGTGCTGTGTAAGCTTGCATCAAGGACAGAGCACGTATTGAATGTTAGTTAGGCTCGTTGATACAGAACGAAAAAAGATAAGAACGACTATAAACTTCCAAACAGAAACAACACAAGCCAGAAGGGAATTTACTTTTAAGTTCCCAATATTATGCAAGAATATATGCTTCAAGAAGAAAAGCAAAATGAAGTATTCACAATAAAAAAATATTGAAGGAACCATTCTACCTAAAGAAAAGGTATAACACATAGAAATTGGAATTCAACAACAGAATAGAGTGGCCCAGAGTGGTAAATATTTGAGTAGAAATGTAATGCTCCCCCTTTTTTGAAAAGACAATTAACATTAATCTAAAAGAGGAACTATGTATTATGTGGTTTACAAAATGCAAATGTAAAATGTGTGCTGATAATAGTGTAAAAGGTAAAAGAGGAGAAATTGGGGTATAGCTCCAAGACTCTTGTATAGGAACTGAAGTATTTTGTGAAAAGAAAATAAAGATGTATATAGTAATCCATGGATCCACCCTACGAAGAAAATTAAATGAGTACCTAGCAAGCCCAGTGGAGCATATGCACAGATCCCTAGGAAGCAAAAACCACAGGTCAGGGCTATGGGATGGTTAGGCTTATAGAGCTGGAGTGATTTCTTCATCCAAAGTCTCTTTAGAGATCATATGGATGACATTTCCCTTGCAATATTAAATCTTTACTAACAAGCCTTTAATGCAACAGTATTTAGAATCTTCATTAGAAATCAAATGAAAAATAAACTTGCAATAATCCCTGCCACCAGAAAACCTCCCAATATTTATGTTCTCAGCTTGGATCTCTCCTCTTAACTTTCTGATTCACTGTCCCAATATTTCTATTTGACCTGCAAACTTAAAATGTACCAAACCCAGCTTTATATTGTAACAATTTCACCAGTCAAACAAGACATACCATACACAGTTTCTTTTTAAGGCGATAAAAAATGTTCTGACTTGACTGTGGTGGTGATTATAGAACACTGGGAATTGTTAAAAACAAATTTCGTAGCTCTGGAGAAGGTAGAAGAAAGATCAGGAGTTGGAGGCCAGCCTCAACTATGTAGCTAGTTTAAAACCAGCCTGAGCTACTCTCGCAGACCTTGTCTCTCGAAAAGAAAAGTGAAAACTGAGAGCTTTTAAGCTATACATCTAAAAAGATGAGCTTTGTGGGATGTGCCCTGAGTTTTCACTTAGGATGCTTAAAGATTTATCCATGTTGGAACGTGTCGATATTACATTCCTTTCTCTAGCTTTAGAATACCCAGTTCTATGCACACACCACATTTTGTTTGTCCCTTCAGAAAACACTGGGCATTTTTGTTGTTTCTGACTGAATGGTTCGGGAAGAGAAAAGGTGGGGCCCTCTTTAGGTTACTCTATATTGTAGAGACTAGCAGCTTGCAGGCTGAACTTTGCCTTGAAATAATCCATTCTGTAAAGCAACTGTCTTAACATGAGCTATTCAGTTGTGAGTGGGAGTGACAAGGAAGAATGATGCTGAATCTTGTGTATACACGCACACACCGACCACCTGTCAGCACTGCAGGGAATGGCCATACTGTCAACAATGTACTAAATCCCATCAGAAACACCAGGCCCAAGAGTTTATCAATAACACTAGATACAACTGCCTTATGTGGCACAATAAAGGAAGGAACAAAGTGACCTCGTCACTTGACATGAGCCTTATCCAGGAAAATCGCCACAGTGAAGGACTTCTGCCTCTGTCCCTAGGCTCCAACTTGAGTCCAGTTTTTTTTTTCTGCCTGTGACTCTCAATTCACTTCAAACTGACACTCAGGATAGCCTGCCATTAAGGAAAGCCATAACATTTTTCAATTTACATTGAACATCTGTAAGCTTACAGGTTACAAGGTTTATAACTGATCTACTACAGATTTTTCATCACATCTGGATCAGATCTCTGCTCCCGAGCCTCTCTGAAGCCAGCAGCCTTTTCACAATTTTCCTAGGAATTTTGCATGCATTCAAATACATGCATACACATGCATACACAACCACACACACATGTACACACACTATACACACATAATTGTGAATGGTAGTCCAATGGACAAAATTGGAATGAAGGAACCTGGTTGTCAATGGTTACCTACCAAGAGAAATCAGAATTGCTTAACAAATTGCTGCCAATGGAACTGGTTTCTTGTTATTCAGTAAACTCTACCCTTGTAGACATCTATGTTTCTGACATAACATCTTTACGACAGAATAAAATCCAGACTTTTTACTCAGGCTTCCAAGATGCTATTCTAGTTACTGCTTAGTTTTTCTACGTTGGTTATCTTTGCTCACTGTGGGACAGCCACATTGACCTCTTTTTGTTTTTCAAACATACTTGTGTTTACCTCAGGACTTTTACATTTGTTACATCCTTTCCTCAGAATGCATTTCCTTAAATGTCCATTTAACCAGTGTGTGTGTGTGTGTGTGTGTGTGTGTGTGTTTCAAAGAAAACAAAAAGTACAGCTTTCCTTATTGTCAGCCTTTATTACATAAGACATTTACAAAATGGTAGTCTCAACGGCAGCGATTCTTTATTCTGATATTAAATTATAAATATGGCTCCCAGATTCTACATTGTACATCACACAGTAAATGTATCTGCTTGCCTCAAAGAGGCCGAGAAGCCAAAGCCAGGGGAGCTGATAGAGATGTAAGAGTGTCTCTTCTGATAAGAAGCAGGGAAGAAGCTGCCGGCCAGTGGTGGAGCATGCCTTTAATCCTAGCAGTCGGAAGACATAGGCAAGCAGATCTCTGTGAGTTCGAGACCAGCCTGGTCTACAGGAGCTAGTTCCAGGACAGCCACCAAAGCCACAGAGAAACCCTGTCTCAAAAAAAAAAATGAAAGAACTAAAAAGAAAAAAAGAAAGGAGGGAAGGAAGGAAAAAGGAAAGGAAGGAAGGAAGGAAGGAAGGAAGGAAGGAAGGAAGGAAGGAAGGAAGGAAGGAAGGAAGGAAGGCATCTCCAGTTCCTTGCTCCAAGCCCTCCTGCGCCACCTGCTGGGTACTCTTGCATAGATTCGCTCTAGAACTTTCCTGCCCTCCAAAATGACAAAAGGCAAAGACAAAATTATGACAAATAAAGGCAAAATAATAGGGACTACAGACATTGCTCAGAAGTTAGTAGCATTTTTTTGGTTCTCAGATGACCAGGGTTCATTTCTCAGCACCCACAATGTTGCTCACAACTGCCTGTAACTCTAGTTCTTGGTGTTCCAAAGTATTCTGCCCTTTGCTGGTGGTAAAGATACATACACTCAGGTGTGTGTGTGTGTGTGTATGCACACATGTGCTCAAACACACACACACACACACACACACACACACAAACACACACACACACACACTGGTTAGATGACAGGATGATGGGAATTGTTGCTGTCATAGTATTAGAGGTCTACCTCTTTATACTGTCCAGGTGAGGAGTTACATCTTTTCCTTGGCTTGATGTGTTCAGTACGTTTTTGGGCCTGGTTTTCCTGACAAAACCTTGGTACTCCCATTTGCTCCTATAGTCTCAATGTGCCTGATATATTTATAGGCTGGCATCATTTCTAGTCCTACACATAAGTCAATTATCATTCTGTACTACATGGATGGTGCCAAAAACATGAGGCTGTGTGGGTGGACGGTGAATTTGAGGTCATTCTGGGCTATAAGAGCTTGCTTGAAAGAAGTCCTAATAGCCAACAAGTAAGAAAAGAATATTTGGCATCTGTAAACTATGCTGCCCAAGGTGTTCTGCCCAGGGGAGTGCTGTCAGAGAACAGCTGTGTTTTAAGTTTTATGCCTCTAACTTGATTTGGCAACTATTGATCATTAGAGACAAGATTATTATTGGCACTGGAGGAGGTGGTATTATAGTGATACAAACAAACTTGAATACCACATCTTTTGAGACACCAATGAAAACTATCCATTTATCCTAGTTTCATTTCTGTTGCTATGATATAAAGCACTTACCAAAAGCCATCTGGGTAGGAAAGGGTTTATTTGGCTTACATGGCCAGTTTTCAACCCATCAACAAGGGAAGTCAGAACACAAAATTATGCAGGAGCTGGAAAGCAGAAGGCACGGGGGAGTGATGCATGCTATCTTGATCACTGGCTTAGTTTTCTTGTATATAGTTCAGGACCCCCTGCCTAAGATGGTACTGGTCATAGTGACCTAGGACCCCAACATCAATTAACAATCAAAAAAATGCCCCCACAGACATGACTACTGCCAACATGATCAAGGCAATTCATCAAATGCGACTCCCTCAGATAACTCTGAGCTGTGTCAACTTGGCCTCTGAAGCTAACTAGAAGACCATTTCATAATTTTAGAGATGGGAAAGTTGAGACTCAGAAATTAGAAAAAGTTTGTTCAAGGTCACACACAAAATAATGCCTGATAGAACAATATTTAGCCTGGTGATTTGGCTCACTGGGTAAATGTCGTTGGTACCCACATGGTAGAAGGTAAGAATTGATATGAACATGTGTCCTCTGACTTCTACATTTTGAGTTCTTAATTTAATTATAAGCACAAAGTCCCCTTGGCTATATATTAAGACATGAACATTTTATGGGGAGAACATTATTCATTTACCACACCAACACAATATCATTTCATCTTTCTTCAAAGCTTGATTTTTCTAACATTCATAATATCTCCTTTAAAGGTTTTAAAAAATTTATACTAGTGCTTACAACTACATTTAACATGCGATGTGTTGCTGTGGAATAATCCTCTTGTACAAGGTAAACATTTGTCACTCATATTGGTATAATAAAACGCTGATTGGCCAGTAGCCAGGCAGGGAGCATAGGCAGGTCAGACAAAACTGAGGATGATGGGAAGGAGAAGGGCAGAATCTGGAGACCCCAGCCAGACACAGAGCAAGCAGGAGATAAGTGTGACATGCTAATAAAGGTACTACCACATGACAGGGCATAAATAAGAAATATGGGTTAACTTAAAATGTAAGAACTAGTTAGTAATAAGCCTGAACATTTATATAAGCCTCTGTGCGGTAATTTGGGAAGTGGCTGCTGGGTATTTGGGACAGAGCAGCTCTGAGGCAGGAAACTTCCACCTACCATGTGTTACACATTAATTCATTTATATCTGTATATGTGCCTGTTTATTTCATCATTCAGTTAGAATGTATCGCTTTGTGTATCTATTCTGTCCTACTATGATGCTTGGTACTGATCTTGTCCTTAGAGAAGTTCACTTACTTGGGGAAACTAGTATAAATCATAAAACTCAAGAAGACTTTTGTGACCTAAGAATATACAAGATATAGTTAGGCTCAAAGGAAGGCACTGTGAGTTTTACTGAGAGAATGGCCTTATGTAGAAAGGAAAGCACTGTGAGTTTTACTGAGAGAATGGCCTTATGTAGAAAGGAAAGCACTGTGAGTTTTACTGAGAGAATGGCCTTATGTAGAAAGGAAAGCACTGTGAGTTTTACTCAGAGAATGGCCTTATGTAGAAAGTACTCTCAGAGGCACATGAGCAGGTGTTGGCTAAATACAAAGTTAGACCAGAGAAGACTATATGTAGTTTAAGGTCAGGGAGTCTGTCCTTTTATTTTCTTCTGTGTATCATTTGGGAGATAACATGGTATAGGAATACATAATACACTGAATAAAAATTAGTGCATCCCTAAATTCTGAAAATGACATCAGTTCTCCTGACCATAACAGAGTAAATACAGCAGATTTGACCTGTTACATAAGGAACTGTAAACAAGAACAAAACATAAGAACGCTTCTAAAACATTAGGCAACATAATAGAGGACTGTGATCCCATAGAGACAGAAAATAAAGAGTAGGTCCCATGATGGCTTCAGTCTTCCCGCTGGATTACTTTCTAAACCAATGGTGTGGAAAGAGGAAAGACAAGCAGAGTACAGTATCCCTGCTGAGTAAAGAACGCAAAGGTCTGTCTACAGTCATCCCATCCTGAACACGCCCGTTCTCATCTGATCTCAGAAGAACACAAAGATCTGGGTTCACTGGGGCTCAGACATATGGAAGTAATGGGACAGAGTACCAGTCAAGAGGGGGAAATCTCCAAACATCTGCATGTGGTCTTCTTGAGTCTTTTCATGAAGACAAACTAAGCTGCACATGTAAAACACCACAGAGCCAGCAAGAATTACTACGAAAGATCCATGATCTGAATTTATTCGAGAACTGACACTGGACAGAAGATGTTCATCTTTGTTAGGATTTCTATTGTTGTGAGAGACACTGTGACTGCAGCAACTCTTACAAAAGAAAACATTTCATCGAGTTGGCTCACTTACAGTTCAGAGGTTTAGTTCATTATCATCATGACAGGAAGCAAGGAAGCACACGATGCTGGAGAAGGAGCCGAGAGTTGTTACATCTTGACCTGTAGATAACAGGAAGTAATTTGAGACATTTAGTGTGGCTTGAGTAAATATGAGGTCTCAAAGCCTACCCCCACAGTTACACATTTCCTACAACAAGACCATACCTATGCCAACAAAGCCACACTTCCTAATAATGCCACTCCCTATGAGCTTATGGGGCAATGGCATTCAAACTACCACAATGTTTGGATTATAGTCCACCAAAGTCAAGAAGACACAGGGATAGTTGAAACATTCAGTAGAGTATAAAAGTCAGATATTCATGGTCATCTCAATTTTAGCACTAGTCAAAAGGTTATGCACACAAACTCAAACAAAACTTCAAAATGAGACTCCAGGGCTTAGTTGAACAGGATCTACCTACCACTGTGTTCAGTTCTTAGTACCACAAAAAGGAGAATTTAAATGATCAAGACAGGGGTTCAAAGGATGGCTCAGCAGTCAAAAGCATTTGTTTCTCTTGCAGAATCCATATGGCAGCTGACAACCATCCATAAGCCTGATTCTAGGGGATCTAACAGGCACATACACAGTGCACATACATACAATCAAAATAGTCAGACATACATAGTACAATAAATAAATATAATTTTTAAATGATCAAGATAATCCAGGGCAGCGTGGCTTTCTGTCAGAACAAATGTCAAGACTCCAAACCAGAGCATAATAAATTCTAGACCACTAACAATATCCCAAATATCTAGCATCCAGCATACATTTTTTAATATGAAAATGGCAAGAGAATGTGATACAGAGCCAAGAATAATTTATTCTATACCAACAGTCTTAGAAATGACTAGAATGGTAGAAATAGAGAATGACTTTTAAACAATATTGTGAAAACTGAAAGAAAATCATGAACATAAAGATGAAAGAGAAGATATGAGGAGGCTATGAAACAGAGTGGTATAACCAAGGTGGCAGAATAGGACTTCTGGGGTCCTCTTACCCTTCAAAACCCCACTGGTTCAGTGGTAATTCTCAGATAATTTCCTATTGTTAGAAATTCAGAAATTAAATGGAAGACACCTCGACCCCAGATCAATGCAAAACTAGATTCATTGGAGCCCTCACACTCGAATCCCCACTCCAGGCACCACACTATAGGAAAGGGGAGAGATGCTCACACTCTCAGTTTCTTCTGTGAAATGGAATACGCTCACATGTTCAGCACTCAAACTTTTCTGAGATTTACCAATGGATTATCTTCATTCTTCCTGGTTTTGAGCTTTGATGGGTCCAGCATAATCTAGCAACTTGAAAGGAGAATATAGATGATGGCTTGGCTGGTAGATGCCATAACTCTTTCCCACTGCTCATTACAAGGTGAGCAGATGAAAAGAAAATGCAGTCTCTTGTGTTATGGGGATGGCTTATCAGGTAAATACCCATGCCACTATTGCTTTACAACCTGGGTTCCGCTCCTGGACCCTACATGATGGAAGTATAGAACTGACTTCTGTAGATTGTCCTCTTCCATGTGTATGTTGTAGCATGTGCATACCTACACCTAGACATAAAGAGGAACATAAAAGAAGTGAATTAAAATGCAATGAAACTTTTAAATGCAATCTCTTAACCCCCCAAGGAAAAGCATTTTATGCATGGACCCCACCCCATACCTTTGATTCCAGAGACACTCAGATTACACCCATCTTGCTAGTCTTAGAATTCTAAAGAGGAACTGTTTTGCTAGTCCTGGAATTCTAAAAATCTGAGCAAGTATAGCCAGGGGAAAACAGAGACACCAGATCCCCATTCACAAAATCAGGGTATTTTGTATGGAACCACAGAAGATGCCACAAATAACTAAAGCAATCTTGAGCAAAAATATAAAGCTAGAGACATTGTTTTTCTAAACTTCAACGTGTTAAAAAAGCTTTAGTTAGTTATTAGAAAAATATGGTAGTAGAATAAAGACAGACCAATAGACTAAAGGACAGAACAAAGAGTCTGAAAACAGTGTAACACTTATATGCTCTCTTATCCTCAAGAAGAGGGTCAAAAATACAGAATGAGAAACAATTATCTTTTAAAGAAATTCTACAGAAATTTATGAGAGACTGTGTTTTTAAATAGGCCTCACTGTGTAGCCCAAGCTGGACTTGAACTTGTAATCCTCCTGCCTTACCTCAGGTATTGGCATTAAAAGTATATGAGACCATGCCTGGTTTTGAGAATACATTGTTTTTTTTTTTATTGAAGAAAGAAAAACCTTAGGAAAATGTATTGTTTTATAAGATTATTTAAGTGTGTGTGTGTGTGTGTGTGTGTGTGTTTCAAATGAAGTACCATATAGGGTGATAATGCTCTTACCACTACCACAAAGCTATTGACTATATAGACCCAAATGCCAGGCATAGAAAACCTCCATCCAGTTGTTGGTCAGGAAACAGGCAGGGAGGATTCCAAGAATGTCCCTAGACAGTATACACTATCTGCTTTGCCTTTAAGATAACACATACTTTGGACATAGAACTGGAAGGAATTGGGAAGGAACTGATGTAGAAACCTCTTCTTTGATGACTAGATCTCATGGTGTTGGAAGGTGGTAGAAAAAGCAGCCAAGAGAGGGAAGCAATCAGGAATACATCAGAGCTGGGAATCCTACAAACCACAATGGCTGCACTGGCAAGATGCCCCAGTGGTGCAATAGTGGCATTTTAAAATTTTTAAAAATTTTTTTAAATACCAACCAGAGTTCCCCCTCCCTCCCTTCGTACCACTGCCCCCACCTCCCCCCTCAACCCACCCATCCGCTCCTCAGAAAGGGTAAAGCCTCCTATGGGAAGTCAACAAAGCCTGGCACACTCAATTGAGGAAGGACCAAGCCCCAATCCCCCACATCAAGGCTCAGCATGGCATTCCACCACAGGGAGTGGGCTCCAAAAAGCCAGCTCATGCACTGGGGATAGATCCTGATCCCATTGCCAGGGGACCCACAAACAGACCAGGCTACAAACTGTTGCCCATGTTCAGAGGGCCTAGGTTGGTGCTATGGTAATTCCCCAGCTGGCAGTTTAGAGTCCATGAGCTACCTTGATCTTGGATCAGCTGTCTCTGTGGGTTTCCCCATCATAATCTTGACCTGCCCTTGCTCATATAATTTCTCCTCCCTCAGTAGTGGCATTTTCATTTTGAGGAAGGGAGATCCACTTCTTTTGTTTTTAATAAATTTTTATTTATATTAAAAACAATCTTATTTTATAAACCAATCCCAGTTCTCCTTCCTCCCATCCTCCCATACCCCGACCAATCCCCCCATCTCACCCCTATCCACTCCCCAGGGAGGGTGAGGCCTCCCATGGGGGATCATCAAAGTCTGTCACATCATTTGGGGCAAGGCCTAAGCCCTCCCCTTCTAACCCATATTTTGAGGTGGGAAGATACAAGCCTTTACTACTAATATTGAGGTGGGAAGACACACCTTTAATCTGGGCCACACCTCCCACTGGAAGTCTATCTAAGGACATGGAAGAAGGAAGCTTTTGCTCTTCTCTTACTCTCGGTAGCTAGCAAATACATGGCATTAGACCCTAATTCTTTGAGATTTCAGCTGAAGACCAGCTGAGATAATCAATGCAGCCTTAGTAGATAAGATGACAGTATAAATAGAAAGGATAGTTGATCAGCAGTTGAGAAATAAACACAACAAAAAATTAGGAGCCTGATGTCAGATGTGGGCTGCAAGCCTGTCATCCCAGTACTCCTGAGGCTGAACCAGGATTTGTGAGTTCCAGTGAGATCACTTCTAAAAGCAAAGAACAGAGGGCTCTACCTGAGAATTTGTAGGCAACTGAATGATACAGCGTATGTCAAGAAATCCCTGCTTAGGTTACTGATAGTGTTGAATCTGGCCCTTCTCGCTGCCGAGAACACACACAATACCCGGTAAGCTTTGATGAATTTTATTCCATTTATTCCTCTGATAGCCTGTCCTTGCTCTTTGGCCAGGTACTGAGTGACCCATGCAGGTACTAGTTTTGAATAGGGGCCCAGAATAGTAGAAAGAACTACAAAATATCAGCACTGCTCTGCAAGCTACTCTACCCCTTGGGCCATATGAGCCAGCAAATCTAACGGTGCTTGGAATGTCAGTGACACATATGGATATTGTTTGGAGCCCCTGGTCCCTATAGGTGAATCATGATACGGTTGTATATCTACACTATTGTAGTTCTCAGGAGTCAGCAGAGAAGTGTCTTGGTGCAATGAGCAGTGCTTATTACAGAGTCTCACAACTGGTCCAAGTGCAGAAAACGTGTGCATATGGAGTGAGAGGGAGCAGGCTTGCTTGGCCTTGAACACAGTTGGCCATGCTACTTGGGCACTAGTGTGCTTTCAACAATTTGAAGGGCTCTTGGGTTGCTCCCCTCTGCCCAGGCTGCTTTGAAAGAGCCTCTTTATTTGGAAGCCTCTTTCATTAGCACGAAGTCATACTCGCTCCCTATAGATGTTTCTCAGCTGTCAAGTGCTCTCCAACCCTTCTGGAAAAGCCCTTAGGACAAAGAGAGCTGTGGGCTGCAGAGGCCAGGTGCTTGGCTCCCATGAGTGGGGAGAAAAGAAACAAAGTGACTGGACAGGGTTTGAAGTGAGTGAATAGCTTTGTCACTCTTCCTGGTATCTCCAGAGAACATCTGCAGGAGAAATAAGGCTTGACCTCATTTTTCAGTTCAACTCTCTCTCTTGTTTGAAGGACTAAGACTAATGGAGGGAAACGAGACAAATTTGAAGAGGCTGCTGCTCGGGGACTCAAATGTAGTGGAAATTTACAGTGAAAACTGAACTGAAGGCTGAAGGCATTTGAAAGTTTCTTCTTGACATTAGTAAGAAATGAGGCTGATGTTTAAGAGCCTGCCTAGCAACAGCCCAAGCCTATAGAGCCTTATCTTGGCATTTTCATTGGCTCTGACGGTAGTAACAGATTTTCCTTTTCTAAGCTGCTACATGTCCACTTCTCAGCCCTCCCTCCGGATGTTTCATCTTGGACCCGTGGTTAACATGAAGCCATGCACCACTTTCTCACATTAGCATTTTCTTACAATCTCCTATACCTTTCCCTTCCCCTTAAGATTCTGCATTCACAATCAGTGGATCAAATATGACTTTCTCATTGTCATATGACCAACTCATGAGACTGCCTTGAATTTTTTGTGTGCCCTGGAGTAAGCTTTTTTTCCCCCTTTTTTTGCCTTAGTTTCCCCATATAGGGATCATACTGGACTCTGTACATTCTCTTCAGGCACGGATGGCAAGTGAATCTATAAGACCACACTGAAAATAAGGACAGAGAATCAGCTTAATAAGCATCCTAGGAATACAACTTGCATTAAATATAAAACCAGTGTCAGCAAGACACTTGCTAGCAAGGCTGGGGACCTGAATTTGATTCCTGAAATTCACATGGTAGACAGACACAGCGACCTTGAAAGTTGTCCTCAGACCTCTCCTTGCATACCATGGTATGTGTTCTGCCCACAAAATTTTTAAAAAGTAATAATAAATGTAAAAGAACTTAAACAAAACCCCACAACAGCCTAAAATCAAAGCAACTAGTGAAGCCCTCTGCAACTGAGCAGGCAGGTATTCATGTCATAACTAGCAATGCTCTCAAACACTGCCACCTAGTGGTCACGTACAGACACTGGCGGGGCAACTGACATTTCCAGGAGTTTCGAAGCTTCTGTAGAAATGTGGGCCAGCAGGACAAAATATTGCACTCCCGAAGAATGAAAATTTCTCTGGAGAGAAAGCTCTATGTAGAAACTTAAGAGAAAAATGAAGTTTAAGACAAGAAGAAAGGAAGTGATACAAAGACACAGGCATCTCATGAAGGAAAAGGGAGCAGGGTCTGGAGAAATGGCTCAGTGGTTAAGAAACAGGCAGCCATGCTCTTCTGAGTTCAATTAACAGCAACCACATGATGTTTACAACCATCTACAACGGGATCCAAAGCCCTCTTCTGGTATTCAAGTGAATACGCAGACAAAGGAAAATGAACCTTAAAAGTGAAAAAAAGCAAACGAGAGCAAGGAAAATAAAGTAATAAGGACTTCATGGCTAGGGCTGGATCGGCATATCCAACATAGTTCTAGAGCACTGTTGCTCAACCTAGGAGTGGAGACCCCTGTCACAGGGGTCTCCGAAGACCATCAGAAAACACAGAAATTTACACTTCTATTCATAACAGTAGCAGAATTACAGTTATAAAGTAGCAACAAAAATAACTTCATGGTTGGAGGTCAGCACAAGCCTTGAGAGTATTGAGGACCATTGTTTTAGACACTGATGCGAATTCTGGCTCTTTCTGCTCTTCCATTCTCAACTTCACTATCCCATGATTTCTCCTAGTCAATATGTTCTTTCTCTTATTATCTCCTGGTATTTAATGAAACAAAAACAAAAACAAAACAAAAACAAAATGATGAGAGAGAGAGAGAGAGAGAGAGAGAGAGAGAGAGAGAGAGAGAGAGAGAGAGAAAGAGAGAGAGGGAGGGAGGGAGCGAGGGAGGGAGGGAGGGAAGGGGGGAAGAAAAACAATAAGTACTCTTTCAGGGTTATTAAATAGTATTAAGAGCAATGAGCATCAAACATGTGTTTTAAAAGAAGTAATAATGATGCCCCAAGATCTGTGCACACATCTGTATGAAAATGTTAATGTGAAAGGGTTCCTGCTGCCCTTTCTTTCTCCTGTGTTTCAGGCTTCCATTCTCTATTCCCTACATGAAGTCTTCAGAATAACAGTCTCTAAAACTGCCTTGCCCCTCCGTAACCTGACTGTCCTTTTCCACTATTTTCATAATTTCTGTGGTTTGTTGTTGTTGTTGTTGTTGTTTTGCCTTCTCAATAATCCAGACTCAAAATTCCACTGTCCTACCTTCAAAATACTGGCCTGGTCTTTGAGACTTCATCCACAGAAATCTCTCTCTTTCCCTCTCTCTCTCTCTTTCTCTCTCTCTCTTTCCCTCTCTCTCTTTCCCCCCTCTCTCTTCCCCCCCCTCTCTGTCTCTCTCTCTCTCTCTAAGAATCACATGGGGCTGGAGAGATGGCTCAACAATTAAGAGCACTGACTGGTTTTCCAGAAGACCTAGGTTCAATTCCCAGCACTCACATGGCAGCTCACAACTGTCTGTAACTCCAGTTCCAGGAGATCCGACGCCTTTACACCAATGAATATAAAGCTAAAATTAAAAAAAAAAAAAGAATCACACTGGTAAGTTATAACTATATACTTATTCAAGGATGAAGGCAGTGTTTCCCTTTTAATACAACATGGAAGAATCCAATCAGATCAACCTATTAACCCATTCACCATCTCAAACATTTGCAGTCTTCTGCTTGGAGAATATTTATGTTCCATTCTCCCAGCGTCATTGAAAAATGTTATATTCAGCTATTAGGCATATTGACTACACTGCAACAGCTCTGAAAATGAACATATCCCCACACCCATTTTACTGAGGTTCTTTATCCCCTGAGGAACCCATTCCCAGCCTCTGGCCAACTAATTTCACTACATATAATGGCTTCTAATTGTCACCATATCATTGCAGATGACGAAACATTTTCAGCCATAGAGAATAACAATGACTGCTGGAAAGAATGGATTAAAAAAACTTAGAGATATATTTTTTCTAATTTCTTCATTCTAAAAGACATTGAGTTTTTATAAAGCCAAAATTAGAGCACATGAGCTCTAGGACAATGAAACCTCAAAAAAGTGTGGTAGGGGTTAAGAACTAGAGCTCTATTGCAGAAAAATTTTCCCAAATTGAATTGATATTAGACATAGACTTGCTGGGTGGAAAGTATAAGAAACTAATATATATGGTTAAAACCAATGGGCAATTTATCCTAGTACACCTAAAATTAAACATATAATGGTAACTGGGGACGAACAGAGAAACATAAAACTGACAAAACTCACAGAAAACAAATAGCAAGATGGCGAATGTAAATTTGACCATGGGAATAATTACATCTAGTGGAAATGATGTGAGCAGGGTGCCACCAGAGTAGAGATAGTCCGAATGGATGCAGAGGCAGAAACCAATGGATGCTGGAAACACAAAGAAGTGTTAGATGCAAAGACAGGTGGTGCTAAAGGAAAAAGATGACGAAAGGTATGCCAAGCCAAGAGCAAAAATCTGAGAGCTGAAGTGGCAGTATCCACACAAAGCAGACTTCTAACCAGAAAACCCTACTACATGAAAGAAAGGCATTCAGTAATGACAGGATAATTGGCAGGAATTACAAATGTATGCACAACTAACAATGGTGTCAAGATTCATGAATCAAAAGTGACAGATTTAAAAAGAGGATTAGACAATGTACAAACAATAGATAGACATTTTAATACACCATTCTTAATAATTGATAAAACAACCAGGCAGAAAATTACCAATAATGTAGAAAACTTGAAAAATTCCATCAAACAGCCTCCTACCTAATGAATGAACACATTTTGAAGGCATAAATATAATATAACCTCTACTCCAGGCAGTGAAATGCTTCATTTAAGGTAGACATAGTATTCTCCAGTATAAACCGTATTCTAGGCTGTGAAATGCTTTAGTGAACTTGAAACAACTGAAACTATACAAAGCCTGCTCAATAAACAAGATGCAATAAAGGCTGGCAGGATGGCTCAGCAGGAGACGTGTCTACCACTAAGCCTGACAGCCTGATTTAGATTCTCAAGATGCATGTATTAGAAGAAGGGACCTGACTCCCACGAGTTGTCCTCTGATCTCCACATGCACTCTGTGGTACTTGTGCCTATCCAAACACAGTAAATAGATGCCATATAATTATTTTTAATGAAATAGTTATTGAAAATACAAAGGAATGGGATAAATCTCCAAATACTACAAAATTAAAGTATATACTTATATACAACTTGTAAGTTCAAGAAAAAAGTGTGAGGGTGTTAGGACCAAAGGAAATTCCAAAAGGCAGTCCAGTGAGCTCAGCCTGGACTGTAGCAGGATTTGTGAAGGATAAATAAAAGCCAGAATTTCCCAAGAACTTCTGAAGTCTGTTCCCCTCTACCAAAAGGAATCATTTCCGTTTCCTTTGGCAGAAGGGACAAATGGCTATCTGTGGTGTTTATTAGCTCATGCTGGCCTCCACACAACCTGTGTATCACACGGAGCCATTGACACATTGCAAGTTACATGCTAGCATCCTAGCATCTCACCTCCTCCTCTGCCCTAAACATCTCCAGCTCATGGGCTGCCTCCCCGTTATTTATTCTCCTTGCTATTCTCAATATGTTGGCGCTCTCTTCTCTCTCTCTCTCTCTCTCTCTCTCTCTCTCTCTCTCTCTTTCTCTCTCTCTTTCTCTCTCTCTCTTTCTCTCTCTCTCTCTCCCTTTCTCTCCCTCCCTCCCTCCCTCCCTCCCCCCTCTGCTCTATTCCCACTTCCCTCAATTAGTTTTCTCTATTCTCTATCCCTTGCTATTCTGCCCTCTCTTGCAGATAACCCTGGCCAGGTCCAGTCTGCTGGCCATGTTCAGTCTACTTCTTTCTCTGCTCTGGACTCTTCCAGATGCCTGTGCCTGTTCTTTATCCCATATTTACAATAAAAACCTTCCCCTTAACCATAACATGGAGTTTTCATGTCTCCAGTGTATGCAAAGAGAAACTAGACTTTTCTTGGATCTAAAGAGGTGATGAAGATGTAACACAAAATTTTAGAGGGTGGCTCAGTTGATGAATTGCTTGCTTTGCTATTAGGACGACCTAAATTTAATCTATAAAAAGTGAGTACAAGTAGTATACATCTGTAATACGAGAGCTGGGTAGGGAGAGACAGGCAGATATGAGAGCTTCATGAACAGAAAGCCTAATTGAATCAAAGAACACCCGATTCCGTGAAAGAGCAGAAGCGAAGGTAAAGGTAGAAGATACTAGTTATCAAATTCTGGCGCACACACACACACACACACACACACACTCACACACACACACACACACACACACACACACACACACACACACACACTCATGCGCGCACACACGGTAGAATGAATAATTTAGAAGAATTGACAAGATGAGGGACCAGTATACAGCATTCAGCTCTATTTGTATGTCCTAGCCAAAAAAAAAAAAAAAAAAAAAGAATTAACGGTTAATGATTTTATAGTACCATTCAAGGTAGCATCAAAGTGTAAAAATGGTTCAGAATATATCCAATGAAACTTATGATAAAGACCTGGGCGCCAAAAACTCTACGTAATGGCTGAGAGGATACAGAGATCTAAACAAAGGAAGCTGGAACCAACATTCATGAATTGGGAGTCTAAATACTGTCAGCTGGACTGTTATCCTGAAGTGGATTTGTAATGAAATACTAACACAAGCAATACTGCAGCACAGCAGGCTTTTGTGTAGAAACTGATAACCCCATACCAACATGCATGGAAAAATAGAAAACATATAGAGTGGCCATGATCATTTTGGAAAGTAAAACATTGCCCGCTTGAAGCACAGATATCAAAAGTGTTTAATAATGGCAGAATAGCAGCAAAGATGATTAGGACAGAATTGAGAATCTGTTAACAGTTCATTGATTTTTGGCAAATACAGCACAAGTCAATAGAGATTAGGTTTTCTTTCAAGAAATGATCTGAGACACTTGAATTTCACATGCAGAAAGATCCTTATCATACATCATATCAATGAAAATTTAAATCAGAATGGGCTATAGGCTTAATGTATAAAGCTTTTAGATTTAAAAGAAAAAAAAAAACAGTGCAGTGAAGAAATCCAGGTGGTGGCCAATGCCTTTATCCCAGAACTTCCGGAGACAGAGGCTGGAGGATCTCTCTGAGTTCAAGGCCAACCTGGTTTATAGAGTGCATGCCAGGACAGCCAGGGCTGTTACATAGAGAAACCCTGTATCAAAAATAAAAGAAATAAAGGAAGAAAGGAAGAAAGGAAGGATGAAAAAAAGGAAGAAAAAAGAAAGAAAGAAGGAAAACTTTCTGATTTTGACCTGGATGAAAATTTCAAATACAATATTTTAAATTTTAAATACTAATGATTTTTTTTTCTTTTTGTGGTAGTGGTTCAAGTCAGGGTTTCTCTGTGTAACAGCTCTGGCTATCCTGGAACTTGCTCTGTAGACCAGGCTGGTCTCAAACTCACAGAGATCTGCCTGCCTCTGCCTCCTGAGTGCTGGCATTAAAGTTATGTGCCACCACTGCCTGACTGAGTTATTTTCAAATAAAATGTTTTATGCACCATCAAGGAAAATGTAAGCAGATCAACCAGAGGATGAGAGAGGAATTTGCAAACTGTATATGTAATAATAATTTGTATTGTGGATACACAGAAAAATGGGGACTGAGGAGCTGGTTCAGTAGGTAAAATCACCCGTCATACAAATGGGATGACCTGAGTTCAAATCCTCAGAACCCATGTAAACTGGGCACACAATGCAGTGCATAGACTCCAGGTACATATTTTTTGGTGGACAAACACATGAAGTAACTCTCAGTAACTCACACCTTATTGCTACTCTGCTTCCTGAGAGTGAACTCCAGGCTCTCACAAGTAGATCAGACGCTCTGAACACATGAAAGTCTCCCTGCTTGCAGTTGTAGAAAGGAGGGATCATGGCCTGGAATACCATAGACCATTTTCTGGTTGATGTGTGTAGTCAAGTTGTTTCCTCTTGATTGTATATGACTGTCCCTTTCCTGAATCACAGCAACTATGACCACCTGCCCATTACCCTTCCCTCATCCAGATAAAGCAAGGAGTCCCCTCCGACTGATAAGAGCATGCAAGTCATCAATAACCCACAGGAATGGGGTTACTTGTCTGCGATGTGGCTGCTGCTATAAATGGTACAGGAAACTGTTCTTGGACTTGCTCGTGCCTTGGTAATAATTTACACAAATACTTTTCCCCCCTTCCGTTTGTCAGTTCTCTTTCTAACAGAGATGGATAGAAGTTACTTCGTGTCTCCCTAGGAAAAGTCACACAATGAAGTGACACCCTGAGAGTTTGGTTCTGGTATACCTTAAGCGTGATCAGAGTGGGTCTCTCAAGGATTGATGTGTTAGATTTGTACCCAGTACAGGAGTGTTGAAGTGTTGGAGCAATGCGGAGACAGGGCTAAGTGAACAGTAAGTAGATCACTGGGGCAGTCTACGTAGAAGAGATTAGTGTAATTGTTATAGTACTCCCCCGCCAATAATTCCCACATAAATGTGCTGTATAAAAACAAAAACAAAAACAAAAACAAAAAATGCCTGGGGGCTGGAGAGATGGTTCAGCAGTTAAAAATACATAGTGCTCTTGACCAGGTCCCAAGTTTAGTTCCTAGCATCCATATCAGACAGCTCATAACTTACCTGTAACTCCAGTATCAAGGTATCCAATGCCCCCTTCTGGACTTCATGGGTACTGCACTTACTTATTCACACACAGCAATACACATGCATTTAAATTTTAAAATAAAATAAATCTCTTTAAAATGCCAAGCTCTGAGTCCCTCTTGTTTTCTGTCTCACCAAGTGACTTCTCTGTCCGTTCTACACAAGCTCCCACCATGATGCCTGATGTACAAAGAAAGCCCTTACTAGGAGCTAAATGGATGAAGTTGCCCAATCTCAGATTTAAAGCCTCCAAAACTGTAAGACAAGCAAACATTTCATTTGATTTTTCAAGACAGGATTCTCTGTGGACCAGCCCTAGCTGTCCACCTGCTTCTGTCTCCCAAGTGCTGGAATTAAAGGTGTGCACCACCAACACCTGGCAAGCAAACACTTTTTAAATAAAATACTCAAACTCTGGTATTTTGATACATCCGCACAAAGTGTAATCACGGGCTGTCTAAACACCGCTTCAGAGTCACCGAAAAAATGCTACCGTATGGTAGACCTTCGTGGCTTTTTAATTACACAGGGTAGTTTACCTGTGTTGAGACCTTGTGCTTGTATAGTCTTCATCAAGAAAGGCTTAGCTTGATCTAATACTGTGATTGAATGTATAATGCATGGGATGGAATGTGACCTGTAGTCAATGAAACTTCAGTTCTAGAAGTATCATGTTATACCATAAAAGGAATTCTCTGACATAGAAATCCCTGCTGTTATTCCTGCTCGCTGCTGGTGTGCCCACTGGACTTTGTTTTGTTTTTCTTTTACATTGTTGAAATTGTTTTATTGATTGATTAATTGATTGTGTGTGTGTGTGTGCGCGCGCGCGCATATGCTGTGATCTGTGTGCAGAGGACACACTGCAGGAGTCAGTTCCCACTATTAGGGTCCCAGAGCAAACTGAGCCCTGAAGTTGGTAGCGAAAGCTTTGTCGTATGGATGTTTAATTGTCAACATTCACAACCATGTTCACTCATTTTAGAAACCAACCCCCCAACACAACTGTCCCCAAAAGAACCCTTACACTCAGCAAATGGATAAACAATAAACAGTTCAGAGGAAAACGTGAACTGTGTCTATTTCGAAATTTTATCTAGAGGCAACTTCTTGTGAGTTGTGTACGGGTGTTTTTTTTTTTTTTTAATTTAAATCATGTATGTTATTAGCCAGCATGGCCTAATTTGACAATATATTCTTGTGACTAAATATACACCGTCAATGGTCTGTGACACAGATGATGGCAGCAAGCTCTGGTTAGATTTTCCCACCACCAGAAAGCAGGCACTCAGAAAACACTGCTGTCACAGTCTGGGCGTGGTTCTGATTAGAAAGTAAACAGCTCCAACAAGACCAGGAGCTTGAGGAGTAATGATTTCTCAGCAAAAACAAGCCTGGGGCAAACACAGCAGGCTTTGCTGCTTCCCAGTTTGAGTTGTTTTGTCTCAACTTGAGGGCCTTTCAAATTATCAGGTTTCTGTGGAGCACGCAGCCAGGAAGAGAGGGGGTGTGCTCCATGGGCCCCGCCCACATCTGTAGACTGGGTGAGAGCAAAAGGCCTAACTTGTGCTGACAGTAGAGAAAGTACAGAAAATAAGGAAAGACTGTTCTTGCTCAAAAGGTTTGGGGAACGAGAGTGTATAGGATGGAAGGAAAGTCATTTTAGTGGAGTCCAAACATCACTTATTTATTTACCTCTTTGGAGCAAAACAAAAATGTTTCATAGGAGACACTAAACACCATGGTTACTCCAAATTGCTCAGGTGTTCTCTACATGCATACTCAGTGCACTCTGCGACCACCAGATGCTTTGGAGTGGCTAGCTCCAAAGCTCACTTGACATCATCCCGTGGCATTCCTTCCACTGATGTTTAACAGAGGACTCAAAGTGTGACTCACACCTTGGCCAGAGACCTCATGAATTGAGGCAGGCTGTAAGGAATCATAAACGGTAATTGGGCCCAGCTTTGTGCATCCACAGCTTGCCCATAGGAGAAAAGGTTGTCTTGTCTGGGGCTAGGTTCCTTCTATGATTTGGAGAAAGGTTCTACCCCAAATTAAGAGCAGGAAGGAAACCGGACTAGTGAATTAAGGGAAGCAATACATGATGTGCAACCTGGAAGTTAGGGCCGCGTTCCAGAGCACGAAGTTAATGACAAGATCTGGTGTGTGTCTCTTTTGGAGGTGGCTCCCTCTTCCCTCCCCAGTTATGCAAAAGGAGCGCTTGGCTCAAATGTTAGTGTGTATGGGAATCACCTAGGACCATGTGAAATTCAGGTTGATATGTCCAGTAGCAAGCCTTTGGGTGTTACCTTGGCCTCTGATCTTTGGACTGCATTTGTGTTCAAGGACGCAGGAGTGTAGTGGGCACGCAAATTGGCTCAGACTTTTAGTGTGAGTGAAAAAGAATTCTATGGCTATGTTTAAATGGCTGGACTCTCCCCTCTTACACTATGCACTCTGTTCACAAGGATCATTCTCTACTAATGGATCAGTGTCACAAGGGAGGGAGTATACTAGCGACGTTTGAAGAAAGGGGTAGTCATTTGCTGCTGCAAGCAGGAACTACAAAAGTTTCAGGCAACACAGGGGTTTTGAGTTGGCTCTTGAGAGAAAGGAGATTCTTACCTGTGGTTAGGGCTTGCCAAAAGGATGAATCTCCACAAGCAACGGTGAGGCCTGGTCTGGTCAGGGGACAGCATGCAATTCTATTTGACAAGCCTTCTGTGTCTCTGCCCTGTCGAGGATGATTAGGGGCAGGGACTGAGACGCACTGCAAGAACAGCATGTGTGCAAACGTTGCATCACAGGGATAAAAGCGGATGGAGATTGGGGCAAGCACAAGTGAAAAGCAGGAGGCTAAAGTGGCAACAGCTGGGAATCGTGTGGAGCACCAGAAAGACGGATGGGAGCAACGATTCCTGAACTCTTTCACTGGGGCTGGAGGAAAGAGACACCACAGTCACTGATGAACACAGAAGGAGATTTGAAGAAAAGAAATTTAACTGGGGAAGGGGGCGGAGTCACGCGTCTGTTCCAGGGGAGGTGAATAGCACCCTGTTAGAATTGGGAGAGACATTTGGGCCAGACAGACAGGGCTTTTGAAGTCAGCGAGATAGAGACTCTGGCTGAAGCTTTGCAGTCTCAACCTGGCCCTACCACACTTCTCCCTGCTTTCCTCATCATGCCTCCCAGCTATGCTGGCCCCTAAATTCCTCCCAGTTCAGACACTGCAATTGGCAGGCTGTTAGGAAAGAAGGCAGTTTGGGAGGTAAATCACAAGGGGAGATCTTGAGACAGCTAAGAAATTATGGCATCTTCAGACCTGGCATGTCTCCCATGAGTGCGGAAAGTGCCTCTCATTTAATGTGTGCGGTCTGATAGGTCAGTTAAAAAACACAGAGAACTCAAGGCCTTGCACACAAATTGTATATCAAACAGCATCAAGAGTCTTGGGTCAGTTCTCCCCACTCAGTTACACATGCTCTTGACATGTATATGCTCAGGGTATGCAAGCTAATTCCAGTATTAGCCTAAGCAAAACCATAATTAGGACCACCTGTTGCTGCTGCAGGAAAAACTAATGCAATTCCTCAGACAAATCCCAATGAACTTTCCCCCAGCAGTTTTGATTATTTATACTACTCTTCCCTTTCAGTAAGCAAGGTGATGGAGTTGGCTATATGTATGAGATAAAGGTGTCCACCCTCAATGTGTCAATGCAAGGATTGCTCCATTTATTATCTTCTTGGGTGATACGCCGTCAAGTACCTCCAAAATACACTTGGAGGTTATCAAATCTGCACATTAATGTTTTCACAGGCCTTGTTGAAGTGGCATTCTTGTCAAACAAGCACAAAGAAGCAGACCAAGTCAGGAGTAACTATGGCTCCTACACTTGCAGCACAATGAGCCCTGTGGAGTAATATGTAATCTGAACTCATTCTGATGTAAACTTCAAGATGACATCATGGATTTGTATGTGAGAGTTTCTGAGTGAAACCAGGGCTTGGAAGAATATGTGGAGGGGGCTCTTCCTTGGGAAGGCATAGTGCTGGGCAATCATCAGCCTCAAAACAGACAAGCACAGAGGGGGAGGAAGCCCCCTACCTGAGGGTTTGCTTACGAGTCATCCAAAGATCTCCCCCACCTGCTTTGTGATTTCTGAACTGTGAGGATCTGGGTCTCAAGCCTTTTGTGAACAACTGAAGAGACGTGGAATATAGTTATGTAAGGTTGCTGTAGAATTCTCTCCTTTGAGAATAATGGCCATTACCATCTTCATCAGAGAAGCTGTGACTACTTGCAAGAGAGACCCCAGATCAGGCACACATATTCTCTCGGTAGAGAAAAAGGAGGGTGGTGATGGTGAGGGATTTGGGCTTTTAGATCTTCACTTGAGGCTCTAGATTCTCCTTCCAACACCTTCCTCCCTAAATGAATGTATGTATGCCCAAGCCGCCTCTTGCTTCATGGACTCAGAAGATGCTACACTGGAATATATAAAGGAGGAAAGGTTCACCCAACAGAAACTTGTTGACTATGTTTGGATGAGACTTTTCAGTGATGTAGCTACAAAAAAATCCATCACCTATGCTCCATAATTAAGTCCAAAAATCTCATCGTTTCACCAAATCATTACTTTGGTTGGTCATTGGTACCATGTCTGGGTTGAGCAGATGTTTGTCATTATCTTCCAAGGAAAAGTTCATGCAATGATGGGTTGTTACTTCTAGAATGCCCAGAAGATAGCAAAATCTGCAGATGGTCAGATATTATGGAAAATTGTTATATATACACTATATACATCCTCTTACATACTTTAAATTATCTCTAGAGTACTCATAATAACTACCATATATGTAAATAGGGAATAAATATTTGTTGTGTTCTGTTATGTAGAGAAAAATTTTATGTTGGATACAGCTGCAATTTAAGTCATACTTTTGATTTGTAATTAGATAAGTCTATAATGTAGAAACCAAAGACAAGAGTATCTGAGATGGCTGTCCTGCCTTCCCTTTACATGTACTCTTGGGCTCTCTCCCCTCTACATGAGCAACATATACAACATAGCAAGATACTGGCTCAAAAAGTTGCTCAGGAGCATTAGTACTTAAAGAAATGCATGCCAAAACCAAAGTGAGATGATGTCTCATATACTAACGTAGCCACCATACAAAGTATAAATGACAATGTATCAAAAAGGAACCCTTTAAGCACTGTTGAGTGGAACCCAAATTAGCCTCACTCCTTCAGAAAGTAGAATGGGGTATCTTTGAGACGCTGAAAATAGAGTGCAAATGATCCAGGAATCCTACTTCCTGGCAGAGACTCAAAGGAAATGAAATCAGCATACAAAAAAGACCCTTCTGTCTATTTTGGCACTGTGAACAATAGCAAAATCTAGATCAGCCTAGGTTCCCCTGAACAGATGAGGGTAAAGAAGTTAATCCATAAATATTGAACAGAGTTTGACTGCCTCATAAAAGAAATAAATCCTTTCCTCTGCAACCATGTTAATGAAACTAGTGGGTATCATGTTAACTGAAATAGGCCAGACACAGAATGGCAACTATCACATTTGTTGTATCATAAGTGGAACTAAAATAAAAGATTAGACTTGATTATGGAAGACTGGAAAAGATGCTGGCATCTGTGGTAGAAGAGTGGAGATAGAAGGATGGATGGATATTACAATGTATAATGTATGCATTACCAAGATATCACAGGAGCCACTTTAATCTGTATAATTAAGATATGTTAATACTAATAAACTATGTTAAAGCCACTTATTCACACTCTTCTTTTAACTTTCTGGTTTTTTATGTGTGTGTCCTTCTACTTTGATGTTCAGATGTCTCTCTTCTCATTTAGCAATCCTATTTTCCAGTATATATAGTCTTCTATAAAACCCATATATTGAGTTCCTAAATATCTTTAATTCTAATATTTGAATTTGATTGTTATAGAGTCAAATGACTGAGTTAAATTTCTATCTTTTGTAGAGTTTATCCATATTTCCTCTATTATTTGAAATTTTAATTATTGGACATTTTATTGGCATATATATTCAATATACATTATGCCTGTATCTATCATTTATTCCCCCATACACTTTAGGTTTTCAGCCATATGGGCTTGTCTTTTCTAATTCCTCAAAAGTTCTGAATGAAATTTGTTGTATGAAGTCAAGATCATCCTGATACCAAAACCAGGTGACACAACAAAACTGTTGTGTCTAAATAACTATGAAGGTTCTAAATGATTGTATCATCCCATAGATGAAAATGGCAGTATTTCCTTCTTCTTTAAGGTTGAAAAATAGTTCATTGTCTGTCTGTCTACACCAAAGTTTCTCTTCCATCCACTCACTGAGGAACAGTTAATATGATTCCTTATTTTGGCAACAAACGTGGGAGTACAGAAATCTTGTCAATGTACTGCTTCAGTTTCCTGAGTTCTATTTTAAGCATTTTTATTTATTTTGTATGGGGTGGAGTAAAGGCTGTGTGCCTTTCATATGTATGCAGATCAGAGGACAACTTTGAGGAGCTGACTCTCTTTTCCCACTCTGTTCTGGGGATTAGACTCAGCTCATCAGGCTGACCCCCGATTCCATATTAACCTTTAGGAGTGCCTCTACACCACTTTCAGCAAATGCTACATCAGTTTGCCTAGGCCTTTTCATCTATTTTTCTTTTGTTTTCCCCATTTCTCCCTTGTTAATGTTTTCCTCTCCTTTCCTTTCTTCCTCCTCTACCCCTTCCTTTTCCTCTCTCCATTCTTTCCCTCTCTTGGAGCTGGGAATAGAATCCAAGGCCTCTTGCTAACCTATACTCCTAGTCTCCTTTTGTACACTTAAGTAGACTACTGCTTTTTCTCAAAATTGAACTCTTGCTTGCGTTCCTTATATGTGGTTGTCCCTTCATATTTATAAGAGATTGGTTCTGGGACCCTACACACATAACAAAATTCTGCATATGCTCATGATCCATATTTGAAATAGCACAGTATTTACATACAGCATATCCTCCTATGCAGTTGAAAATCATTTCTAGATTACATATGACACATAACATATTCTAAACAGTTGTCAAACATGTAAACAGTTGTCAAACTGTCTTGTTTGAGGAATAACCACAAGAAAAAGGTTTGCTTGTATTTACTACAGGCACAATTTTAAAGTTATTTCAAGTCTCAGTTGGTGGGAATTGAAGATGTGCAGCCTCTGGCTATGGAGAATTTACCAAATTTGGGTATGAATTACTTATTTCATATATGGTTTGAAAATATTCTCTCCCATCCATAGCTTCTCTCTTTATTGTATTGTATTTTAAAGAGGATTAACCTTTCCTACTTCCCAGGGTACTATGATCGCTAATATAACCCTGTAGGTCAGTCCTTCAAGGACAATTCATTCTTTAAACTATACCATCCATCAGTGATTCATTTTATATATCTACATATGTATACATACACATACATATACTTTTGTGTATATGCATGCATACATACATACATACACACACATACATGCACAGGCATCATCTGCTTTTCACCTTGTTGACTTGGAATACACTCACTCCCCAAATCCTACTTTCTTTCTCTACAGCAGTTATTTTTTGACCCGCTTTCTATTATTTCATGTTTTCTCATCTTTCTGATCCCAAATAGGCCAGATAGGATAGGAATCCCAACATAACAACTGCAAGGCTGTGGGAATATTTACAATAAATAGTCCACATTTTAGTTACTATAAATAGGCAAGCTATTTAACACGATCTTTCTTTCTACTGATTTGGCATTTAATATTTTTAAAGGTCTCTTATTTATCACTTTCAAAATAAAAGTCTGTTCAAACAAAATAACAATGATGTTTCACACAACTAATCTGAGAGTCAAGATTCCTTCTCAAAACAGTGTAAAGAAGTGTCTCTCAGTTGTTATGAACCACAATGAGAGACTACAACAGACTTTACACACTGAAACAACAGAATCTGTGTTCTCATACTTCCAGAGCCTAGTATTCTAAGATACAATTGTTGATGGAGGATTTAGCTTCTGGGGCCAATTGTCTTGGTTTGTCAACGGGCATCTTTAACTTCTGTCTTCATAGTAACTGTTTTGTAACTACATCTAAATTTCTTATTCTCATAAGGTCATAAGCCACCTTGGATTAAAGTTCACTATTGTTTTACTTGCAGTTACATTGCTGTGATGAAACACAATGGCCAAAGCAACTTGCGAAGGAAAGTGTTTATTTGGCTTACACTTCCACACCACTGTTCATCAATGAAGGACATCAGGACAGGAACTCAAACTGGACAGGAACCTGGATGCAGAAGCTGATGCAGAGGCCATGGAGGAGTGCTGCTTACTGTCTTGCTCAGCCCAGGGGTGGCACCACCTAGAAGGGGTTGGGCCCTCCCCCCATCACTCACTAAGAAAATCCCTTACAGTCCGATCTTATGGAGGAATTTTCTCAATTGAGGTTTCCTCTTTTCAAACGACTGTAGCTTATGGTAAGTGGACATAAAACTAACAAGGGCAACTATAATCATCTTACTTTAGCAAAATTTTACTTTAAGGGCACTGTCTCTAGACACAGTCATATTCCGAGAATGATAGGGCTTGGGACTTCAACATAAGAGATTTTGTTTCTTGAGGAGGAGGGATGCAATCCAGTATCTAACAGAAAAAGTTCAGAGCACAAGATTTCTGAAAACACTCTTGACTTATCCATCACCAGTAAAAGCAAACTACAAATACTTTGCTTCTTTTTGTTTTTACATTTATTTAAATGTGTGCACACAGATGTACACGAATGACATAGGACAACTTGGGGGAGCCAGTTCACTCTTTTCATTTTCTGGTTCTGAAGACTGAACACAGGTTGTCAAGCTTGGTGTCAACTCTCTTTACCCACTGAGCCAACTTGCCAGACCCAAAACACAAAACACTGTAACTCTAACTAGCCGGGTTCCCTCCTCAAACTTCAAAGGGCTTCCCTCCCTAAATTGCCTATTCTCCTATATTAGAAAAACAAATGACATGTTAGAGACTTCTATTTTTCCTCCATGGTCCATTCTTGTATTTCCTTGAGCAATGTAAGTCCCTAGGATTCAGCAAGGAAGCTGCCTCTCCAGAACAGGAACTCTTATCTCCCAACATCCTTTGAGGCTTGCATTATGTAGTCATATGAATAATGTGTGTCTGACATCTGGAACTTATGACTTACTTCCTTTTTGCTTTCTATGGGCTAAACTACTACATGGTAATATGCTAATCTTCATTATGAGGGAAAAGATCGTACTTTCACAGAATGATAGAAAAAAACAAAATAGGAGGAAAACAGGCCTTCTTAGAAGGTGTTACTGAGCTAAATAGTCGACACATTCTCCATTTGATTTGTTGCTCAAGGAACAGAGAAACTTCTGTGTTCCCCAGCTATTTATGCCAGCAATTACCTGCACTATTATACTATGTGTTGTCCTTCATTGATTTCCCCAAGGGGCAATGTGCTATTTGGGGACTCAGCCTATCTTCAGCCTTCTGTCAAGCCAAGTTGACCAGTGCATATCAACAAGCCAAGGGCAAACTGATGACTCCACTGTAAAGGGGATCCTGTGCACCCACCGCTCTTGCTACTCTCTCATATGAGTTCTTTCTTTGGATTTCCATAGAACCTTGGGTTTACCTTCCACAGGAATTTAATGCAGAAGGTGTTTATTGCCTGAGTTTATCTGTACTCCTGACTGGACAGTAAATTCCTTGACAGTTACTAACTGACTTGGTTATTATGGGTTTCTTACCATGGTTAATACATCCTTTGGGTACTATCTACTCTTGAAAAACCTGTCTGACTTCATGTCCTCCAGATGAAATGAGGTGTCCCTCCTCCAGGCACTGTTCAAAATCACCACAATTTTGGTTTATCTCTTATACCACAGGAATCACATTGTATAAGGGAGGGAAGAGAAGCCTTGGTTATGATATAAAAATGAGAAAAAAACCTAATGTGTATGGGTGTCTTACCTGTGTATATGTCTGTGCACCGGGTATGTACAGTGCTTAGAGAAGGCCACAAAAGGGTATCAGATCCCCTGGAACTGGCGTTACTGATGGTTATGAGTCACCACATGGGTGTTAGGAATTGAACCCTGGGCTTCTGGAAAATCACCCAGTGCTCTTAACTGTTAAGACATCTCTTCCACTCCCTGCTTCAGTTTTTTGTTTTTAAAAGGGGTCTCTTGAACATCTACTTCCCCTGCCTCTACCCCAAGAGTGCTGAGATTATAGGAGTGTGCTACGATATCTGTAGTGCTGGGCTTGGAAAACAGGGCTTTCTGTATGCTACACAACTTAGCTATAGCTACCAACTGAGCTATAGCCCTGAAAATACTGCTATGTTTGGGTTGCCAAGGCTGGCTCTAACAATGGGAACAGTCCAAGAGCTAACCTTTGAAAAACTCTGAAGCACAGTCCTCACCATTTATCTCTGACTTCTCCAGATCAGCTTCTCCTGGTATCCCCATAGTGAAGAAGCTTCCCAGGCTACTCTTAGCTTGGCAGGAGTTCCTAAGGTGCTGATTTGGACATCAGTCTGGATGGCATCCACCTACCAGATGTCTGGTTGAGGCAACTAGAGAAAGTCTTGTGAGACTGGCACTGGTTCCTTCCTGGAAGGCTGATAAACTGTGCACTGGGACACTCCTACTGTGGATTAATTGCCAGTTAAGGGCCAATGGCTACCCCTGTGTTAGTGTATCCTCTGCCCTGAAGGCCAGCAGTGGCAAGACTCAGATCTGGGGATCTTATCAGATGAGCATGTTGGGAACCAGAACTTGATTTCCCTCCCTGCCACTGGCCTTCTCTGGTGCTCCTTTATTCACTGTCCAGAGACTGGGCATATGACAGGTTGACAGTGGACTTTTGCAAGAGCTGAAACTGAGGCCAGGTACACAGGCATGCATGCACCTAGCACTTGGGAGGCAGAGAGCAGAATGGGGGGGGGCTGCTGCAAGTTTGAGGCCTGAACCTGCTTTGTAGCCTGAACTGTATAGCACAATTCTGTCTCAAAATTAATGAATAGAATGAATGAATAAATAACCAAGCCAGAATGGGGGGAGGAGGAGCAACAGCAGCAGCAGAGGTATAAGAAGCAGGAGTTTGCTAATCAAATGTTGGTGCTCAGAGTGGAGGGGCCCACAAACATCCTGAGGCATTGTCCTTATTCATTTTTCTGCTGTTGGATACTTATTATACACAATGGAGTTTTTCAGCCATAAGGAATGAAGTTGTGTTATTTGTAGGAAAATGGATGCAATCAGATATATTAAGCAATTTAATCAATGCATTAATCAATTTAAGCCAATTACAGGAAGATGAATACTATATGTTTTCCTACATTTGTGGTTCCTAGGCTACATATATGTCAAATGATATGCAGACATATATTAACATATATGTATGTTTGACATGAAAGTAGGAATAAAACTGTCTAAGGAAAGCCCTGGTGACAGCCAGAAAGATTTCCCACCTGACAACTTGTCATTGCAGGACATAACCAAGACAATGGTGTATCAATGATAGGTTGAGACTAGACCCTGAGCAGACTGCTTATTTATTCACATGCCTTGCTCTCATGTCAGTAATCTGAAGATAGACTTGAGCATCACTGGACCCTTTGTTTATTCCCCTTCATCATATGGCCACACTGAGTAAATCTCTTGTTTCTGCTCTTTACTAATACGTCTGTATTTTAAATACTTTTATATTAATTTATTGTATTACTTAATAGGTACCAGTACTTCCCCTGTATGTATGTGTGTGTAGCACATGCATGCCTGGTATCCTTAGAGGTTAAAAAAGGGTTATTGAATTCCATGAAACTGAAGTTATATATAGTTGTGAATCACTATGCAGGCACTAGGAACTCTTCAAGGACAATTCATGCTCTTAAACTCTGATCCATGATCCATCTCACTAGCCCACTTTTGATATTTGTACGGTGTGTGTGGGGGGGAGAATTCATGTGCCATGGCATGTGTGTGGAGGTCAGGGGACAACCATGGGTATCAGTCCTTCCCTTCCTCTTTAAGACAGCCTCTCCTGTTCATCACTGTATAGAGCACTATATATACTAGGTTTGCTGGCCCTTGACTTTCCAGGGACACTACTGTCTGGTCTCTACCTTTCAGCCCACAGCAGGAGTGCAGTGAGAAAGCTCTATACACTTCCATATCCAGCTTTACTTTAGTTCTGGTTAACTGAACTCAGGTTCTCACCCTTGAGTGGCAAGTAGTTCCCTCCCTGAGCCATTTCCCAACTGCCCCCCCCTTATATGTCCCTGTTAATTGACGGGTGGGGGCTCGGTAGCTGTGCTGGTTAGTTTTATGTTAACTTGACATAAGACAGAGTCATTTGGAAGAGAGGACTTCAATTAACAAACCATCTTCACCAGATTACCCTGTGAAAAGCCTGTGGTGCATTTTCTTTAATAATGATTAATGTCACCGTGGGTGGTGCCACTCCTGGGTGCTAGAAAAAGGCAGGTTGGGCTAGTCATGAGGGGCAAGCAGTAAATAGCATTCCTCTATGGCCTCTGCTTCAGTTCCTGCCTCCAGGCTCCTCCTTCCTTGAATTCCTGCCCTGACTTCCCTCAGGGATGGACTGTCTTGTGGAACAGGCAATGGAAATAACCCTTTCCTCCCCAGGTTGCTTTTTATCATGATGATTTTTCATAGCAATGGAAACTCTAACACAATAGCAGAGCCTGTCCTGTTGGGAGTGTTACCTCCCACACTTAACCCAGTAGCAAACGCACTTTTGCGCAGTGGTACCAAAGGGAGTTCCCTCAAGGCAGACCTAGATCCCATTGGCTGCCCAATCTCTATCCAAACATTAGCTGGATGACCTGGACCTTATAAGATTCGGACAAGACACCCTTGGTGAAAGTCATTAGGAATGAAATACAGCTGTATGGTTACTCTGCTGCTACAAAGAACTCGCCTGTGCAACTGAACCTTATCCTGATCAAGATTCGTGTTAATATCTTGGATATCTATGTTCAGATTTATTCCCAGCTTAGAATTGGCACACTCCTCACTCTTCGTTTTTAAAACTGTAAAATTGATGAAACCACTAAGGAAATCAGCATGGACTTTTCTCAAAAAAATTAAAACTAGGATTACCATGTGACTCAGCTATACTACTCCTGGGCACATACCCAAAGGACTCTAAAACTTACCACTGAGATACTTGCAAGTCCATGTTGTTTCACACTGGTCACAATAGCCAAGGTGTGGATCCAGCTGAGATGCCCATCAGCAGAAAAGTTATGGTCCATAAACGTGGTGGAGTTCTATTCACTTACAAAGAAAAATGAAACCCTGATACTTGCAGGAAAACGTATAGAACAGAAAAATACTACTTAAAGCGAGGAAACCCAGGTTTTGAAAGACAAATGCTGCATGCTTTCTCTCATATGTGCTTCCTAAATTTTAATCTTATTTATGTGTATATATGTGGAGGCATGTGTATAGATCATGAGGATAGAGTGGAAGACATGGAGAGAGGAGCATAACAGTATTAAATGATTAATGAGGAGACAAAGAGGGTAACAGGGTACATGTGACATGGAAGCTGTCTTAGCTTGGGTTTCTATTGCTGTAAAGAGACACCATGACCATGGAAACTCTCACAAAGAAAATATTTAATTGGGGTGGCTAGCTTATATTTTCAGGGGTTCAGTCATCATCATGGCAGGGAGCATGGTGGTGTGCAGGCAGATGTGGTGCTGGCAACATCTTGGCTTGCAGGGAACAGGAAGTCGACTGAGATACTGGGCAGTATCCAGAACATAGGAAATCTCAAAGCCTGCCTCCACAGTGATGCACTTCCTCCAACAAGGTCATACCTAGTCCAACAAAGCCACACCTAATAATATCACTCCTTATGAGATTACGGGGGTCAATTACATTCAAACTACCACAAAAGCTATTTGTGTAATGGGGAAAGGGGATCAAGAGGAGGAGGGTGTGGTAATTGGGAGAAGGAGGGAGGAGGTTCAATAATAACAAAATAAGTATGGAAATGCAATAACCAAATCTTAACAAAGTTCAAAAAAAAGCAAGAAATCTAATTTAAACTGTCAAAACTAAATAAAATTGTACGTCTTATCTTCCAGGACCATTCATCAGATGAACGACCTGTTAGCTACCTAAGATCTCAGCACAATGGAACTCTTGACACTCTCTCCTCTCCAGTTGCTGTTGAAGGAAACTACAGTATGTCTGGAAGCACGTAGTTCAGAAAACGGGCTGAAACAACCTTTGATCTTACGTTAAGCTACTCTCTGTTTGCTCCAATGCTGTGATAAATGCCATGACCAAAAGCAATCCGGAAAGGCTAGGGGTTCTTTCTTCTTACAACTTACGATCTATCATGAAGGGAAACCAGTGAGAGAAGTCACAGCAGGACCCTGGATGCAAGAGGTAAAGCAGAGGCCATAGAGAAATGGTGCCTACTGGCTGGCTCCGTATGGCTTGCTCTGCTAGCTTTTTTATGCCACAGTGAGGTGGGCCCTTCCAAATCAGAGAAAAGAAGGAAGGAAGAAAGGAAAGAAGAAAGGAAGGAAGGAAGGAAGGAAGGAAGGAAGGAAGGAAGGAAGGAAGGAAGGAAGGAAGGAAGGAAATGGCCCACAAATTTGCCTACAGGCCAATATTATGGAGGAATTTTTGCAATTGAAATTTCCTTTTCTCATATGACCTGTATGAAGTTGTCAAAATTAACCATTTCTGCCACCATTGACTATTTTTGGCAAATAATTGTGTGTGTGTGTGTGTGTGTGTGTGTGTGTGTGTGTGTGTGTGTGTGTATACACTTGTACATGTATGTTATAATATGCTGCAGGTGCACACTCCCATGTGGGGAAACTAGAGGGAGATGTCAGGGCTCCTTCTCTATTATCCTCTGCCTTGTTCCCTGGAAACAGGGTCTCTTACTGAAGCTGAAGCTATGCTGGTAGCAAGCGAAACCCAGTGATCCTTCTGACTCCACTCCACCATCCACAGTGCTGGAATCACATACACACTTCTGGCTTTTTAACATGAGTTCTGGGATTTAATCTCAGGCCCCATTGCCTGTACAACAAGCAACTTTACCCACTGAGCCATCTCCCCAGCCAATAGTCATTGTTTTTACAAAAGTAATATGTGTTGCACTGCAGTAATATGTCACTTTGTTCTAAAGAGTAAAAGTCCTATTCATGTATATTCGGTCTATACATGCCACTTTTAACTTCTAACTTTTTTCTCATGGCAAGTTGTTTGTTGTAAGATAATTTACAAACCTTGCTGTCTCTGTATCTCAGTGGACCATGTTTCTTCTGACATAGCCAGTCAAAATCAGCTTGTTGAATTTTCCTTCTTTACCTCTTGTCTAAGGATGCAACTTGATTGTCATTACTCCTGAGCAGCAGCCGCAGAGGTGATTTCAATCAACTCCTTCATGATGATAGCCGAGCAGGTGAAGTTGAACATCAGCATCAATTTGTTAATCATATCAGAGGCATTCTTGCTGGTGTTATCCATAGCTGTCATCCAAGCGCTGTGCTCACTGGTGGCAGTCTCCTTCAGGTATAGATTGGATTTCTGGTAATTCTGCAGTGTATCAATAACAATGTCATCCTCAGTGCTCATGGCTCTCAGCAGTTATAATGATATTGAGAAATAAAAGGGGCTTCTCTTCTATCTTATAGAAGACACAAGATTTGAACTGAATAAAAATGATAGCACCTCCATCAAACTCATATCCAGAAGGTAACAGTCCAAGGGCAATGATTTACTCATCTCCAAAAGTAAGGGCTTTCATCCCAAGTCTTTGAATTACACCGAAAACTGGTCAGGGTGAGTCCCTTAAAATATGCCCCTGATTTTCCATCAATGCTAACAAACGACTTCTTTTCCAGTGGCTGTAAGGGTAGCCACTGAGGAATGAATAGTCCCACAAAGCCCTTGATCGGAGGATACACTGATAAGGTGTGTGTTTCTTCTTGTCCTCTGGCCCCTTACTATCAGTCTTCTCATGAAGAATCAACAAGTGTCTTCCGTTCATCCAAGCTGGTTTCTCCCACTCAGCATGGATGTACTTCACAGCTGGCACTGTCTTCAAAGACTTGGTAACTTTCTGTATATTACTAATGAACTTCTGTCTCCTGGTAATATTTTTCAAAGTTGCTGTTTCAAACTTGAATCCATTGCAGCTGCAAGGTAGAAGCCAAAAGCCTAGCAATGCTAGCTGGTGAGGCAGACAGGCCTCACTGCCTCACTGTGCATGCGTGGCAGCTCCCCGTTCATTGGCCCTCTTAGCTTGTGTGTTTAACCTTTTTTTTTTTTTTGGTAACTGTTTCCATGTTTCTAAATAACATACACACATAGTTATCTTTTCATTCATTAACATGGGTCTATTTTCATCTATTCTACTTACAACTTCCTCCCTCCCACAATAAAGCTATCATCCTTGAGATACTGGAAACATATCACCACTGACCCAAAGAATATGCTATGATTACACTTCACTCGGTGTTCAATGACATTTTTAAAAGGAACTCACCCTTGTGTAATCTTTTGTTTTTCTTTGTATAAAGTGACCAAGTCTTCTAATATCTTCTAATCTGCTTGTCTCCAGCAACACATGATCACGCGGTCCAAAACCCTTCTGACCCAGGAGCTATTCATGGGCCTAATCAGCAAACCTGAAGGATGCTCTCTTAGTTTTCTGTGGCTTCTCCAGCACAGTACTATATTCTGAACTTTGGATCTGAAAAGAAAAAAAAAGAAAGACAGAACATTTTTACAAATTTATTTTTATTTTATGCATGTGAGCATTTTTCTTGCAAGTGTGCATGTGTACCACGATGCATGCAGTTCCTGCAGAGGCCGGACCAAGGCATAGATCCCACGGAACTAGAGTTAGAAAGAGTTGTGAGCCACCATGTAGGTGCTGTGGACCAAAAGCAGGACCTTGGGAAGACCAGCTACTGCTCTGAACTACTTCTCTATCATGCCACCTTGAAAAAAAAAACCATTTATTACCTAACTATCCCATTGGTGAAAAATAAATCTGTGGACAGTGTGACTTAGCTGGCTTTTATGCTTTGAGTGTCACTAGGCCTAAGACATGATAGCTGTATTTGTTTCTGGGGCTGGAGGATGAATTTGCTTTCGTGCCTGTTGAGTTGTTGAGTACATTCACTTCCTTACCTTTGTAGGGCAGAGGTCCTCATTTCCTCACTAGAACTGGCTGTCAGCCAGTCTTTGCTCCCAGAGTCCACCCTCATCCCTTCTCACACTTTCCATGTCACGTCTCCCTCCAGCAAAAGTGCACATAATGGCTGTGAGTTGCTCTCATATTTCATGTCTCTCTGACATTTCCTTTTTTCTCCTTTTGCTGTAGCT
Organism: Cricetiscus sungorus; assembly: GCA_030556225.1. Classification (NCBI taxonomy): domain Eukaryota; kingdom Metazoa; phylum Chordata; class Mammalia; order Rodentia; family Cricetidae; genus Cricetiscus; species Cricetiscus sungorus. The sequence goes on from JANBXA010000726.1 coordinate 17,693,949, forward strand.
CTCTAACTACAGCCAAGAAAAATTCTCCAATTGGAGCTGACCTTCTCAGCTCGCTCAGGATCAGCCTCCCTATCTCGAGGTCTATACACTATTACATTCCCAAAAGCCCTCCTTGTTCACAATAGCATGTTCACATATTCCAGAGATCTGGGCTTGACTATCTTTGGTGGCCATTCTAGCTACAAAAGATGGATTCAAGACAGCGAGAGAAAACACGTTCAAGGCCAGAAGTCTGGAAGGATGAGAAGCATGGATTCTGGGCAGTTCACGATCATGGTGGTGTGAATGAAAATCGGGTTGCAGTGGCAGGCACGGGGCCAGATAATACTAGATTCTTACTGGTTTAGCTCTCCTGTTTTTCTGGGGTTATGTGTCTCTTGGTTTCTTTTGGGTACATTATATCAGAATGTTGCATTGCAGCCTTGTCCTTCTGATCTCAATTCTTCCTGTTAGGTTCTATTCTCCATCCCAGCCTGCTTTGCTGCCAGTTTTCAGCCTTTTCCCTTTACAGTCATCTCGCTGCTCGTTGTGTGGGCAAGGACGAGTCTTTGCAACTGGATGGTTTGTCATCTGGATGGTCATATGCAATCCCATAAATCCCTACTCTAATTATCCTACAACACTGCTTTCTTCATGGTGGGTTGCTGTTCAATGGATCCTGATGCCTCTCCCTTGAATCTGGAACTCAAATTGCACATGCACATGTGTGTGTATGTGTGTGTGTGTGTGTGTGTGTGTGTGTAGACACATGCGTGTGCCTGTGCCTGTGGATATGGCAGCCAGAAGAAGACATCATTCTCTGCCTTCTTCTCATGAGACACTTGACATGGAACTTCTCACTGAACCCAGAATTCAGTTTTTATTAGCTAGGGCAGTAGACAAAGCCACAGTGATCTTCCTTCCTGTCTCCTGTCTGTCAGTACCCGGATGGCAGGCACTTACATGGACTGGGATGTCAGATGCTCACATGGACACGCCTGGCATTTTACCTAGATGCTGAGTCAGGTTTTTATACTTGCACAACAAAAACTCTTACACATTGTGCTATATCCACAACAACCCTGCAAATCAAATTCTCCCTTCCTTCATTTCTTTCTTTCTTCCTTCCCTTCTTCCTTCCTTCCTTTCTTATTTTTTGTTTTGTTTTTGTTTGTTTGGTTTTTGAGACAGGGTCTCACTATATAGCTGTATCTGACCTGACTAGGCTGGCCTCAAACTCCCCCGAGATAATTGCCTCCTGAGTGATGGGATTAAAGGCTCTGGGACCACCACAGCCAGTATCAAACCACATTCTTAAGCACACACCAAAAAGGCCAAGTGGGAATCCATCAGGCCATGGCAACCTTCTCACATACACTGTGCTAGGCAATTATGGCCTTTCTGCCCACCATACAGAGTCTATTGCCTATACCTTACTTGTCTCTTCCTCCTTTGTCAATCAAAATGCCCCATGCCCTGTCATGTTATAAGAACAAACTATTTAGCTTTCCAGTCAGAACACAAATCACAACTTTCACGAATCTTTCCTCGGGGTTCTAATTCACATGATCCTTTGTTCCACTTGATTTTTGTAGATGCTTATCAAAATTTTCCTACGTATAAGACAAGGTCTTTCCGTGTGTGCCCAAGCTAGCTTTGAACTCCTCATCCTCCTGCCATAGCCTGGCGAGTGGTGGGATTATAGGTGCTTGCCTCCACAGCACAGTACTGTCCCACTTTCTATGTTCGCTGAGCTAAAGGTGCAAGACTTTAATGCAGTAACTTCCATTCACTCCATCCTTCACTATGAACTTTCTTTGAGTTGACTAACAGTGCTACCCTCATCTTTTCAACTGCTTTTCAATTTATTTGAGGACAGTCCACATGTCCTATTAGAAATATGATATGCTTTTCAACTTCTATACATGTGTCAACCATTCAACTTCCAAACTAGAGAAGATACATATATTTTACTGTTCCACCCACAACTCAGTCATCTGAGCTGAAAAGAAAGGGGGACTTTCCCATGCTATCATTTTGGGATAAGGTTATGAAATATAGATCTGTGGCTCAGAAATTTTTACCAATCCCTTCATATACATCTCCAAGCCAGCGCGTGTATGTACTTATCCTAATGTCTTCTAGTTTTCCCCACAGGCCCAAGTTTTGTCACTTGGCCAAACATGCAGACAGATGATTTATGAGCAGTGGTGTTGATTCACCGAATGCTTGCATGCTCTTCACCAGGCAAGGAGAGGAGAAAAGACCTACCCTTTGAAGAACCTGCCAAACTCTTCCTTAAGACATTTTGCAAATGAGAAACTGAATTTATTGCACAACTTATTCTGTTGAAAGAGCATAATCATTTTGGGTCCAAATCCTGATCTCCTTAAGGTTCTAACTAGAGGGCTTTGGAGACTCAAAAATTCGAGTCCTCCTTTGAGTCAAAGCAGAAAAACAATTATTGGAAATGCTGACAGTTGATAAGTTGAGACATATGGTTCTATTCTATTTCTCCAAAATGAGAATGGTGGTTTTAGCAGCAATTTTATAGTGTAAGTAAATCTAGCACTTGAAAGAATTTAATTAAATCCCCCCCCCATCTTTAGTGTAAACATCAGACAGAATCTATCCTTCTGGTAAAGACAGGTAATGGAATTCCCCTATGGCAAATGGCTATTACACTGGACCAGCTCTTGCTGAAAAAGCAGGAGTGATGTCCATGCAAGATAGCCTCTAGTCAACAACAGATAAAGACTTTCCAATTCTGAGTGAGGAATACATCACAAAAGGGCACTAACATGTCAGCCTCCTAGGAGTACTGAGTATCCATCCCTGTGAGCTTGAACACAACAGGCCATAGGTTCCACAGAAAAATGGAAAGACCACAGTCTCATTAATTGGTGAATGGTGTTGCTCTTGAAGCAACAGAGTGGAGGTAAAGGAATGTCAACATGGAACATCCAGAGTTTACTTAAAAACACTTCCAAACAATATTAACATTTAGTGGCCCTGGCTTCTAATTTGAATTTGTTTTCTAACATTTTTGTTTCCTAACAAGAAAAGTTTGTACAGAAACTCTTTAACCAAGATGCAATAGATGACACAGTCCTGGGAACCCAGTTGAGCCATTCAGCATCATGGCTTTCATATAGAAAATATTTGTAAACAATTTCAGAAGCCCATACGTGAAAGAAAGTGCTTTCAACTAAGGATGACTTGAAATGGGTGGGATTTTATGAAGCAGAGGCAAGGTAGATGGAAAGATGTTTACAGCTCTGAATCTACACAAAGTTATGAAGGAGAGCAAAATGGTCCCATCATATAGACTTTGTCTCTTCCCTTCCTGCAACTCATGTCTGTACTGGGGCTATGTAAAATTGGCTGCATTCTTCAACATCTTTGCCTCTAAGTTTGCATCCAGGACCTTCCCTCTGCTGGAAATAGCCATGCTCCTTGTTTCCTGTCTGCCTTAGAGTCTTCCCTTTCCTTCCATACTCAATGACCACCTCTATGAACATTCTCAGTGAAAGGTCTTGAATGAGGGTTCAAAAGGGACTTGAGACAGATTGT